>CM046384.1:24671057-24696057 GCA_025413485.1 Ficus microcarpa
CACTGATTTGGATGTAACTCTGTAGCAGGATGCGATAACAATTTATTGGTGAAATAATAAACAAGATATGTAATTGAATATTAAAGATCTCTTGTTATGTATATATTAGCCTCTAATTAAGTCCATAATTCAAATTCCAATAACCCTTACATTATAAGGAAAAAGATTTTAAAGAGATGTTATACATGTGTGTAGAGATAAATGTTTATTTATGTGTGTGTTAGATGTGTGTTTTTACCATATACATATATATATGTGTATGTATATATATATATATACCTCCCCAGGTGTAACTTCTCGTTGAGCAGCAGAGACCCAGCTATAGCTACAAGAACCAGCAAGAGAGGGTTGAAAACAGACACGAACACTGGACCTTTCTTGAGCACACACCACGCCATAAGTATCACCACTAGTCCAGAAGCCACGGTACCCTATAGGAAATATGTATCATTACTAAATCAATATAAATATATACATATATATCATCTACTTGCATGCATAATACTCGGGGAAAAAAAAAGAAGAAAATTTACCAAATTGATTATTTCTCTTGTAATAAGAATATGTACACGCATGTGTGGATGTATAAACAACACGTATCTATCAATATCACACAAGTAAATGTCATATTTTTATCATGTAGATTACAGGTTCTGAAAAAACTATGTATATAATTAAATGTAAAAATATATATATGTATACACATATATATCAGCGGACACATGCACCACGCTGACATTTTCCATTTATGGTTGGGAAAGTTGACAGATCACTTAGTAAGTATATTAATCTTCCAAATATAGATTTATATATAGGTACGTATGCACATGTATATGGACTCTAAATCTGTTGTCTCATTTTTCAAGAAATCCAAGACAACATATCTTGACTTGTATCTATGTATAAAGTCTATACGTGTGACATAAATAAAGTGGCTTACCGAGTATACCACAGTTAGAAGGATAATATTCCAGCCTAGCTTCCACTGGCTCCAGTCCCTCTCTGTGCAGAGGGCAAAAATTACTGTTTGGATGGAGGCCATTATTGACATAAGAGCTGAGGTTGTGTAATAGCAAGGGTATTTCTCACTCATTTTAGCCTGTCAAGACAGCAAAATTCAGGGAAATAACAAAAACAAAAGATGTACAGTTCTATTAATTTCTTCATGAGACTCTAGATTTGCCTGAATCTGACATCGAATTGTTTATTTTACTTTATTATTATTATTTTTTGTTGCTAAAGACATTGAAACATTGTTAATTTAAATTTTGAAAATGTCTGTTTGTTGAAAAAACTGTTCAGAGTAAAAAAGCATGAAAACTTGAAATGAGTTTGGAAAAAATTATTAATATGGATTTTATTTCGTTTATTTCAAAATTTTATGTAATTAAAATATAAAATCTCATTTGGACTTCAAATAATGAATTTAGATATAGTCTTTTGTAGCATTTGAAATTAGAAAAATAAAAAGTAGTTTTGAATTAAAGAAAAAGATTAAAAAAAAAAAACGGAGATGTGCTCGGAGAAGTGTGTAAACACTCCCTTAGACTTCCTTTTTTCTGTAGAAGTACATGTGCATGATTAAGATTTGGAAAACGAAAAAAGCGTAAAAATAACCTGAAGGATGAACCATATGGAGAAACATGCAGAACTGCTGACAGCTAATAAGCAGCCCAAGAGATAATTGTCAGAATCTGCTTGCGACGATGCCACGTTACTAGTTTCATGCTGACGATCTCTATGTAAAAGGTCAACGTGTGTTGACCAAATGTCAATTTCCACACCTTTGTAGAAGGTTAGAATCAGGGCTCCACCTATTCCCAGTAGTGATCCCAATATCTTAGCCTTCCCTCCTGAGTTTTGAAAATTCAGCTTCTCCAACCTGATATATATATATATATATGTATATATATGTATACACACACAAACATCATAATCTTTTAGGAAATTAGCAATAATAGTGTATAAAAAATGAACACACATATATGTGCGCGTGTGTTTGTGGGGGGTAGTGAGGGAAATATGCGTGTACTTGAATAAGACGGCTAAAATGAATGTCATAGCAGGAATCAAGTTGGTCATGGCCGAAGCAAATGTTGCCGATGTTAAAATCAAGCCTTGCAGATAGAAATTTTGTGACAGTGATGCCCTGCAGTAATTATTGATATTGGTTATTCAGGTTTTACACACAATTTATTGGATTATATTCATTTCTTGCACTAATTCAGAGGTAAATTAGCCCCCACCCCCCCCCCCCCCCCCTTCTTTTTTTTTTGGGGGTTAAAACATAACTATAGGAAATTCAGAGGTAAATTTATTTGACAAAAGGATCCAAAACTTCAGTAAAAAATCCAATCAGAAACAAAAACTAGCTAAGAAATGAGTCACTAATTAGACGCGAACAAACATTACCATTTTATGCAATTGAAATTGAAATACATACATATGTCATCGATGAAATAAGCTTTTTGGAATTGTTTGCTTTTCGGAATCGCTTTTTGAGGAAGACATAAAACCCAAATTTTATTCCGTAAAAAGAACCCAAAATTTATTTTTTCTAAAGGACAAATAAAAAAAAAAAAAATCAAAATATACTCTTATATATGTACATTATTTGTTTACGTAATATTAGTTGACCACATAAAGTAGCTACGTGTTTGTATCTATTGGCAGTGGGTGGGTGTTATTTTGTCAACATCTCCATTCTTCGCTGCTTTAATTTACACTAGTAGTCTTTCCTTTAAGTATGCATAGAGATTGCGCTTCTATACTAATTGCCACAACTTTACAATTTCAAAAACGTCATAACTAGTTTGTATTTTATTTTATTTTATTTTATTTTATTGCCTAATATATTAAATTTATAATACATATTATTAAACTAAAAGAAATAAATCATCTATTTGTTGCTACTTACCCGAATAACCCACATAGAAATGCCTGAAAAAGAAGCGTCCATGTCAGCTTTGGCCTGCTTTTCCTGTTCGGTTCGCTATTTCATCAGTTTACACAGTTATTAACAAAGTGTATGTTTGTGCACCGGCGGAGCTGGTCTTTTAGTTCAGTGAGTATGCATTTATTAAAACCAAGACTGGTATGAGAGCTCTATTTTTAATACGACAAATGGTTCTGCTCAATGAATATGACGATGAGCTTATGGGTAAAAAGAGAAGAGTTTTTAATACGGATATATCATCATTTTGTTTTGCTTTTTTGAATTTTTTTTTCCGCACCCCTCAATAAATTATACAAAACCAGGAACAGAAAGGATTGCGAACCTCCTTTACCTGTCGAAAGAGAGTAATTAATGGCTTCCTTAATATTCCAGTTTTTTCCTGTGTAACGTTTACAATATATTTTTTTTCAATAGAAAAGAAGAAGAAATCCTTGAATATCTGAAAACATGAAGTTTCTTCATTGGCAAAAATAAAAATAAAAAGATTATACATTTTTTTTTTTTTTTTTTACGTTTATAAACTCCTGCTAAATAATATCCGAAGAAAGGGGAGATTTATTTTTAAAAAAGAAGAAAATAGGCAGAAAATAAAGAGAAAAAGAAATAAAATAGTTCTAAATTATAGTACCTTTCAATGAAAAGGGCAAGGGGAAGAATGAATGCAGTGGAGAAAATAGAGCGGTAAGCAACAATGACCTTGAAATTCATTCCGCCATTAGCGGCCAGTTTGTACAACACATTCACTACAGCAAATGCAAACTGAACCACCACCATTAACAGAGCTGGCTTCAGCCCCTCCAAAGCCGCTCCAACCTGTTGTCTCCTCATACACACCCCTACTTACCAGAGAAATCTAGAGGGAGGGATTAATTTCTAAAGTTAAAATGAAATGCAAGCAAGAATATTGTTCATTGCTTATTACTTGCAAATGACATACATATATTTATAATGTACAAAGGTGATGAAAGAGCACCGGCTACTATTTGGCGCTCAATGATGTGGCAGCCGACTAATTAAAATTTCCAATTCAGTGAGCGGAGCAAACCTATTGTTTAATTAGGGCGTACATTAGTGGATAGAGATTTTAAGATTATATTTATTTTTGTTGTTTAAATTTTAGAATTACTCTCACTTCATTCTTTAAATTTTAAAAATTCACATTTGTCATGTGAACTTAGAATTTGATCCCATTTTATCATTTCTACCATAATTTCAGTTAAAAACTAAAGGAAAAATAGGGAAATTAATAGCACTCTGTTAGGATTTATTCTAAAAATAAATACATGAAAGGACCATATGATTGTACTTAACTCACATTTTTTTTTAATATGTTTTTTACTGAGATATTACTAGAAATGATAAATTAGAGTCAAACTGAAAGTTCATGATAGGACAAAATTGGTGTTTTTAAAGTTTAAGGGATAAATTGGTGACCCTAAAATTTAAACATATAGATGAGAATAATTATTGGAAGGCTTGTATATGAATAATACATATTTAGTTGGGTAAAATGATAAAAATGAAATGTTTTTGAAAGTAAATTGAAGAAAAGAAAAGTTCATAGAAAAGAAATTCAGTATACCGCCGGTCATGAATGACTTCACGTGTAGAGGTTTAAACATGTTTTGCTGTCACTTCAAAATTTGCCTTTTATCCCCAAAAACGAACGGACCATACGTTCTATCACATTATTAGTATGTCTTTTTGTATTTAGAATACGTTTTAACACATTTAATTAGGTTATTATGATCACAAATAGTAATGCAAAGCTTCAATATTTTTAGCACACTAGAATATGGTAACTTATACTAATCGTGGTGCTCATAATTACTTATAGTTCCGACGCTAAGTGGCAATTGTTTACGTCATTGTCTACGTGTCCACTATAGTTTTCAGAGAAATTTATAAACCGTTATATTCTCACTTCAAAATTTCTCTTTTAACAACAACAACTTGGAACGGAGTTCCCTACAAAAAGAAATAGGAATGAACTTGACATCTCCTTTCATGTCTATTACTAAATAATACTGACAATTACAAGGATACTGACATCTTATTAGGTTGTAAGCATTAATAGTAATTATAGTTTTTGAATTTTTGCGTTAAACTTTAAATGATCCCAAAAAATACATGTTGGCTTACTCTGTACCCAAAACTAAAAAATGACGACCCTGGAGCTGCTTTTATGTGAAGTTAATAATAGTTTTAGTGTTATTGAGTATTGACTCTCAATTGATTCGGAAACTTCTTTAATTGTCGGGTTATATCAAAAAGAGCCTTATATGTGCTCAATTTCTATATGTCAAGATATATACCCATTATTAAGCTTCAAGAATATGTTTTTTTCTTTTTGAACGTTGTCAGACTCTACTGATGAATCTGTTCATATTAAGGGATTTTGTCTCAAGCAATAGGTTTTTTTTTTTTTTTTTTTTTTTTTTTTTGGCATTTTCTTAGTGAGTTTAATGAAATTTCATCTTTAAAAAAAAAAACCGTAAAAATGACACAAAACTCTTTCCTTTCCAAGTAATTTACATAATTTGCACATTGGTACTTTCGTCATTTAGGCATTAATTTTTCTAAAAGTAATTGGCTTAAATCGTCCCTGAACTCTTTATAAGATGATGGTTTGGTACATGTTTTATTTTTGTTAGTCAAGAAAACCTTGAACTCTTAAAATATTGGCCATTATAGTCATTTCCGTCTAAAACCGTTAAATTTTTAACGAAATATCTAATTTAAGAGGATATTTTAATAATCCAACATTAATTAATTTAACAAAAAAAAAAATCAAATCATAAAAAAAATTAAAAATCATATCTCCTTTTCTCTCACTCTCTTCATTTCTCACATTGGTGGATTCGGTTTGTGGGTTGGTTCCGTTGGGGCTAAGAGCTGGATTTTGAGGTTGGTGAGTGGGGGTTCGAGCTCGACGGCAGTGGCTCCCAAATCAAGATGTGAGGGACGGGGTGGTGGGGGGCCGAAACTTAGATTGTTGGGGGGGGGGGGGGACCAAATCGAGACATTGCGGTAGGGGGGAGGGGCCGAGAGCTCATCGGCATCGAGATGCAACCGGGGAGGACCTTCAGTGGCGTGGCTACCTCTCTCTTGTTCCCCACCGGCGACTCCATCTCTCTTTGCTTATTTGGTTTTGGTGTTATGTGTTTTTTTTTGTTTTTGTTTTTGTTTTGTTTTGTTTTTTTGTTTTTTTGTTTTGTTTTTGTTTTTGTTTTTGTTTTTGTTTTTGTTTTGTTTTGTTTTTTTTTTTTTTTTTTTAGAATTGGTGTTTCTGGTTTGAGGGGGAAAAAAAATAAAAGAAAAACTGAGAGAGAAGGGAAATGAGTAAGAAAATAGAAAATTAGGAGCATTTTAGTCTTTTTATTACAAAAGAAAATAGAAAATTAGGAGCATTTTAGTCTTTTTATTACAAAAATTATGATTTGATTAAGATTTCGTTAGAAATTTAATGGTTTTGGATGGAAGTGACCATAACGGCTAATATTTTAAGAGTTCGGGGTCCTTTCGACTAAAAAAAAATAAAGCATAGACCATATTATTCCGTTGTAAAGAGTTCAATGACTATTTAAGTCAATTCCTCTTTTTCTAAATGGTGAATGTGACATTTTTAATAAAGAGTAATCTCTTAATGGTTTTAGTCACCTAAGGCGTCCTAAATGCATCAAAATCGCAACATTTGATAAGCTCACCGTTTTATTTCATTTAGAATTATATGGGAAAAAAAAAAAGATAATCACTTTTCTTAGAGGCCAATTTTAGAATTATCCTTAAAATTTTAAAACCAGGATCGTAATTATAATTGCGCACTAATGCAATTGTTTGCGTATACGCACCTCCTAATTCCCTATCTAGTTTCCTTTTTGTTTAATCTATTCCTATGAATCATTACAGTTCTCGTTTTTGTGATCGAATTCTATTTTTCTTTGTTATCATGCAGTGCAATGGAATTTCCATTTTCCCACTGGCGCACCACTAAATAAAAAAAAGGGGATCTTAATTAGTGGGTCTGGCAGCGAGGCTCTATCATGTACGGTCGCATGAATGTATGTTTCATCTTCAAAAAGACACTGATTCACTTCACCTTCACCACTTCATGACAGCAGTCCTTAATTACAAACGTCACCTCATACGTGATCACATTACGCACAATCTACTAAACATTATTTAAATATGTTTTACGTGAGCACGTGCGCTGAGCCATTCAATTCTCAAAGTATTGATCCTAATTTTAGGGTAGGTATAACAAATTGATGACACTTAAACTTATCACCCACTGATAACTTATTCCCAATTTTTAATTCAGAATTTTGCTCTCTGAACTTTCTAAATCATTATAATATATCTCACTTAGTTTATTTTACACTAAATGGAAGAATGTTATATTTGGATTTTATATTAGATTTGAAAAGTTTTAATTGGAAATGGGGTTTTTCATCTTCCCAAGAAGCATATGTACAGATTTTTTGTGACTAAGTTACGGAATACGAGATATATTGTAACAGTTTAGCAATTCATGAGGGGAATTGTTAAAAATTAAAGTTTAAGGGATCAGTTGTAAAAAGATGACAAGTTTTGGAGGGCAAATTACTAAGTACCCGCTGATTTTATTTTGAATTGGGATCCATCCACAAGATATCTTCTAGTTTCATTTTAGCCCCGCCCTTTAATTACTTTTGGTGGTTTTGATGTCCCAATGATTTAAAATACATAACTTTGACCCTTCGTTCTTCATATCTATAGCCCGTGTCTATAACAAAAATTGCACGAGATGGTTTTAAGATGGAAAAAGTGAAAAATAAATGGGAA
The DNA here is from genome assembly GCA_025413485.1 of Ficus microcarpa. Taxonomy (NCBI): domain Eukaryota; kingdom Viridiplantae; phylum Streptophyta; class Magnoliopsida; order Rosales; family Moraceae; genus Ficus; species Ficus microcarpa. The sequence goes on from CM046384.1 coordinate 24,678,838, forward strand.
GATCCGAAAAATAAGGGGAAAAAAGATTTGTTGTTGTGCATGAGATCTTTTTTTTCTTCTTTTCAGACTTCATTTATTTTTCAACATTGCTGGTATTTTCTTTAGCCATTTTATCCCTCTGAAATCCTTAAAATGTGATTCTCATGCTAGATCTCGTAAAATAATGGCTAGGTAATTAGTAGTTAATGGTCCAAACAACATATTTTAAACATGTAACACTTCACCTAACTTTAAGTGATCGTCAACTATTTTCGTTATGAATCCTAAATCAGTTGAACTTTCACATTTTTCATACTTTTCACTTCAACTTTCCATTTGTATCTACTATTAAGGGTAAAAATAAACTCAAATCTCACATTAGAAAAACACAATAATCAACAATAATAGATGAATAATAGTATTGAACCATTACACTTAATAAGTTGAACTTTTAAGATAGAAATTCAATATTTTAGAGGTCTCAAATTCTGCATGATATGAAAAACTAATAAGCTCAAACAAGCAAGTCGATCGCATTATAAGATTGGTGACTCTAAAGAGAGCACCATCTTGTAGCGGCATGTTATGGGTAAAAAGAAATACTCAAGTCACACATCATAAAAATACAACAACAATATTAGACATATAGGATTATCATATCACTTCACTTAATAGATTGACTTTTTAAAACAGAAGCTCAATCTCTTAGAAGTCTCTACATCCCTAATTTTTCAAATAGTCTTACTTTGCACCTTCCACCTAACTCCGATGATTACTGTGAAGAAAGAAGATGAAGAGGAAAAGACAGAAAGAGCTGAGAAAGAATAAGTGAGAATCAGTGAAGAAAATTCTCATTAGTGAAAAAACCATAGTATAAGAGTTTAAATACTACTAGTTCTAACTTACCTCTAAATGTACAAACCAATGACTATAAAACACGTGGATAATCCTTAACTAACTGATAATTAATTAATAAACTAATCAACAAATTCTAATATGTACAAGTAAGCAGATTACTATTCCTAACATCCCCCTCAAACTCGCAGCAAATTACTTATTACCGTGAGTTTGCTATGAATGAAGGCAAATCTGGAGCTAGATCAGCTTCAGCGAATATATCTGCTATCTGATCAACAACAGAGATGTAAAGGACTTTAACTACTTGCTTGTTCATCATCTTTTCTTGTACAAAGTATTAGTCAATTTCGATGTGTTTTGTTCTAATATGCAACACAGGATTGGCTAAGACCATAACAGTGCTTAAATTCTCACGCCAAATAACGAGAGTTTTTAATAGAGGAACCTCCAATTCTGCCAACAATGACTTAAGCCAAGAAATTTCAGCAACAAAGCATGCCACACTTCGACACTCAACCTCAGTCGAAGATCTAGAGACAATGTGTTGCTTTTTTAGAAGACCAAGAGATCATATTGGAGAAAAAAACACACAAATTAAAAGCCGGAAATCCTGACACTCAAGTCTGAAGCCCAATCAGCATCATAAAACCCCATAAGGTGCCCTATATATGTTGAACCCAATACACACCAATACTTACCTGAGAAATCTAGAGATATATATATATATATAGATCTATCTCTAGAGAGGGATATGTTTCTAAAGTTTTGCTCCCTGAAAATTTAGTGCTCTTTTAACTTTGCTCTCTAAATTTTGAAAACTGATAGAAATGTTCTCTAAATTATGAAATGTTATCATATTTGCTCATTCTGTTAGTTAAATGGATGTATTAATTGACCCCAAACTTTAATATTCTTATAACGTTGTCCCCTAAAACTTTGAAAACTGATGTGTATATCCCTTAAACTTTAAATAATTAGCAAGAATGCCCTTCAAACTTTAAACCATTAGCAAAAATATCGTTATTTCACACTTTGGCATTGCTACAATTAAAAGTTAATTTAAATTAAAATATTCATACAAAAATGAGCTTAAAAATTTATAAAAATTCAAGGGATTTAAATATACAAGTTTCTTTCTTTCTTTTTTTTTTTTTTTTAAGCAATGACTTCAATTTTAAAAAAATAAATAAATTGAGGTTTTTATTTTTTAGATAATTTTTATTTTTAAAAATAAATTTTTATAAATTTTTAAGGTTATTTTTGTAACTACAAAGATTTTGATTTAAATTAACTTTTTATTGTAGTAGTGCCGAAGTATGAAATAAGATTTTAATCTAAACTATGAAATGTTATCACATTTGCTCATTCTGTTAGTTAAATGGATGTATTAATTGACCCTAAACTTTAATATTCTTATAACTTTATCCCCCAAAACTTTGAAAACTGGTGTGTATATCCCCTAAACTTTAAATAATTAGCAAGAATGCCCTTCAAACTTTAAATCATTAGCAAAAATATCGTTATTTCACACTTTGGCATTGCTAAAATTAAAATTTAATTTAAATTAAAATATTCATACAAAAATAAGCTTAAAAATTTATAAAAATTCAAGGGATTTAAGTATACAAGTTTCTTTCTTTTTTTATTTTTTTATTTTTTTTATTTTTTTCTTTCTTTTTTTTAAGCAATGACTTCAATTTAAAAAAAAATAAATTGAGGTTTTTATTTTTTAGATAAATTTTATTTTTAAAAATAAATTTTTATAAATTTTTAAGGTTATTTTTGTAACTACAAAGATTTTAATTTAAATTAACTTTTTATTTTAGTAGTGCCGAAGTATGAAATAAGAGATATTTTTGTTAACGGTTTAAAGTTTGAGGGCATTCTTGGTAACTATTTACAGTTTGCAAGACAGAAACACTAGTTTTCATAGTTTCAAAGGGCAAAATAACAAGAATATTAAAGTTTAGTGCTAATTCCATCCATTTAACTAACAAAAAGAACAAATATTATAACATTTATAGATCAGGGAGTATTTATATGAGTTTTCAAAATTCAAAGAGCAAATTTAAAAGAGCATCAAAGTTCAACGAGCAAAAGTGAGATTTCATACTGTAAATATGGCTTATTACTCACAAATGACATATTTATGAATTAGAAATATGATGAAAAGAGCACCAGCTATTTGCCGATTAATGATGTGGCAGCCGACTAATTAAAATTATCAAATTTGGACAGAGTATTAGCTGGTCAGTAAGGATGTGCACCAGAAGATCAAAATTTAGTTAAAGATTTTAAGAAGGCTTAAATATGGATAATTAATTTTTGGTGTGGACAAAATGAGAAAAAAATAAAAATTTTTAAAAGTAAATCGAAGAAAAGAAAAGTTGAGAGAGCGAAAGTTAAGCTCCCACTTGATTAATAGGTGGCTCCACAAGTAGAGAATTTAAACATGTTATATTGTCATTTCAAAATTTTCCTTTTAAATACAAACCCAAATGGACTAGATATATACTTTCACACTATAATTAGTATGTCTTTTTGTATTGATTATCGCTAATAATAGTATTATAAATGTTATTATTCAATTAGGTTTTCAGGACTGTAAATAGTAATTATTCAAGCTTCTATATTTTAGCACTGTTCCGTGTTCGAAAGGCTATGTACTGGCAAATGTTTACGTCATTATTGTCTATATGCTGCCATTATAGATAGTTTTTTTTTTAAAAACTATATAGAGTTTTCAGAGAAATTTATAAACCGATATATTGTCCCTTCAAAATTTACCTTTTAATAATAAATTGGAATGGACTTCCCTAAAACGAGAAATATAATAGGAATGCACTGAACATCTCCTCTCATATTTATCACTACTTAAAACTAATAATTATAAGGATACTTACATCACATTAGGTTTTGTCATCACGAGTAAGCATAATATTAATTAAGTACTGTTTTTAAATTTTTGCACTAAATTTTAAATCTTACCACGAAGAACAGGAATTGTCTTATTTTGTACTCCACAAAAATGACACAAAACTCCCTAGCAGTTAAAATAATTTCGACATAGGTACTTTTGTCATTGAGATGTCAATATATATGTATATCGAGGTTTTGTCGATTAACACCCCTCATTTTACTTTTCTCACCCACTTTTTAAATCACTTACCATATTAATTTTAGAATTAAAAATTACTTGTTCCACTTTTTTAATTTTTGCAAAAAGCGTTTACAAATAAATTATTTACTTTTTTTCTCTCCACCCATTAAAGTCTAAATCTCTATACATAATTTTCATTACTTTTTTTTAATTTTCTATTTTTTTTCTTATTTTTTAATTCATTTCTACAAGAATTTTTCAAAGAGAAGATTCTTTTATTTTGTTTGTTATTATTCATATTCCTCAATAGTTTTTGTAGTTCCATGTTATAACTAGTTTTTTGTTTTCAAAGAAGTAACAAGCAAATGGAAAATATATATGTATGATTTGGATATATAATCAAATATATTGTTTTAATTGGTTACTCATTTTATAAATAATTGAAGAAATTGTTAGGAATTCATACAAACTCTACATCATGAGCCTTTTCTAATTATCTAATAAAAGTATTAGCCAAATTCATTACATTTTCAATTATGCTTGTGTAATACTCAATTTTATTAACATATTATCCTCTAGTTTTTATCATCTCAAGACAAAGTATAACAAAGAATAAATATATTTTTATCTCAGTATATGAACTAACGAAGAATGTTTATTGGATATCTAAAAAGAAAAAAAAAAGAAAGAAAAGAAAAAATAAATATCGTGAGGAAAAAAATTTAAAAATAAAAAATAAAACAAAAGATATATATAACAAAAAAAAAAACTATGGAGGTTTAGATTTAGTATGTGGAAAAAGAATAAAGTTAAATAATTTAGTTATAATGGCTTCTTGGGAAAACTAAGGGGTAGAACAATTAATTTATTGATGATTTTGGAAAGCGGGTAGGAAAAGCAAAATAGGGGGTGTCAATACATATTTGAAAGGGTTATACATGTGACTGGTTGTTAAAGGGTAATCTTTTAACAATTTTGATCATGTGTCAGTCATCTTACGAGTAAAAATGGTTTAAAGTGTTAAAGAACTTCCCAAATATACCCAAAATTACAGCAATATTAAACTCAGAGGGGAGGAGTTATTATGTCGTTTTGAATTGCAGGACATCCTTTAAATAAATTTAAAAAAAAAGGAGATAATAAAATATAATAACTTTTTTAGGGCCCAAATTTGAAATGATTACCAAGTATTTGACTCTAAAATCGTGTAAATAACTACGCATTATGCATTATTTGCGTTATTGTCTACGCACCTTCAAATTCCTATGCTTTTTTTTTTTTTTTGCCAAACGTATTACTCTAAAGTTTTACAGATCTCTTTTTACGAGATGGAATTCTAGTATTCTTTCTTATCAACAAGTGCAATGGAATTTAAATTTTCCTACTGACACACCACTGAAGAAAAAAAGGTCTTAGTGGGTGGGTAGAGTCCTCTAAGGTTACAGGAATCAATCGTTAGTAATTCATCTTCACACACACACACACACACATATACACACACACACACACACATATATATATATATATATAAAGACGCTGATGCACTTCATGCATATTGACAACTCCATGACAACAATAATCCTTTTACAAACGTCACCTCATACGTAATCATTAAGCAAAATGTTATCTATCATTTTCTTACGTTTTATGTGCTTACGTGAGCTGATCATGAGCCATTTCATGGTCAAAGTGTTGATGATCCCTGTTTCTAGTATGAAGGGCCCCACAAGATGTCCGTTAGTTTCATTTTAGCCCCAACATGTAGGGCCCGAGTAGAACAACGGTTCCGATTTATGTTCTCAAATTTAGTTTCTGCATGTAGAAAACGCATTTTTGTTGGAGTTTTTGTAATTGTGTTGATTATATTTGAGTAAATATTTGGAGTTATGCATTTAGTTGAAAAGGAATTGTGATAGTTAAAAAATGAATAGGCTAGAAATATGTTTAGAAAAAAAAAAATATGTAACTATTATCATATGCAATTTAGGAACAAAAATCGTTTCATTTCGACTTAAAACACAAAAGATATGAACTTCTATGTTTGAGTTTTTTTAATACAAAAAAAAAAAAAAAAAAAGATATTTGGAGATATAGATGGTGAAATTGGTTCATTTTTATAGAAAAAGGCACGCAACATTTAGAATTAGAAAAACTTGAATGTAAGCTTTAACCACCCCCAAAAACTCAACTCCAATTATAACTTACAACATAAATCCCGTATCTCTCTTTCCCTCGCTCTTCCATTTCCATTTCTACAAGACTCGAACTTTAAAAAAGTTAAAATGAGATGATTCTCGTTGCTAAACACTCAACGATAAGAGAAACAAAATCAAATATATATATATATAATTGCTTATTTTTTTGAATATATTTCACATTTTTACATTGTTCAAATAGTACAGTTTATTTTCAATTTACATTTTAACTGAACATATATTTCCAACACATATCTTCAAATCTCCAACTATTAATATGAAATAGTGAAAGTAGATTGTATATTTAAAGATTTAATGGGTCAAGGATTGCTGTACTTTTTTTTTTTTTTGGTTTCGTTTCGTTTTGTTCTGTTCTCTTCTTCTTCTTCTTGTCTTTTTTTTTTTTTTTTTTTTTTTTTCCCTGTTTCGAAAAGTTATATTGTTGTACATCTTTGAGAAGCCCCTTGCTAAGATCGTTCGTGAGCATGTCTGGTGCAATCAATTGGAGCACAACAACGATGTTGATGATCTACCAGTTTTACTTGGGTGACCTATTCCGAAGACCACAAGTGATCTGTGTTGAAAGGGCAATATAATCTGTTATTTGTCTGATAGATAATTCTTGTGGCATCTTGTACAGAAATTTGATGTTAATATAGTATAAATTAATCTAAGCCCTGTTGATGGTGTGACAAAATTTTTATTGTGTCTCGCTATTGTTGTGGAAATCCTAAAGACTACCCTTTGGACGTAAGTGTAACAATTCATACTTGTCTGAGATCTTAGGCTTAAGTTTGTCTTGTAACTTTGTTTACGTATCGGTGGACTTACGACTTTATGATGAGCTCCTCTTTTCTCAGATTGCAGTGTCGCGTAGAAATTAAAAAAGGGAAAATGAAAGAGAAATTAACTACAGAAAAAAAAAATGCAAGAGAGGGTTTTAGTACAATATAATGCTAATGTAAGGTAGTTCAGAAACAATTATTTCCAGTAATTCCCACAAATATTGTTGCTAAATATCGTTCAAACAATGCTAACAAGAAACAACTCTGACTAGTCTCATGACTGGCAAACTACAAGATAACTCTTCTCTAGAGTCTATATCTTCAATACAAAACTATGATTTGGCCTGATCTTAGGAAACATTATTTAAAGATAATTACTAATTCGCAACATCGACTGATCACGAAGTCGATCGAATTTTTCCTCATTGCTTTCCTGTGTGCACGAATTAGCAGCATACTCATCATGTTCCTCTTGCCAAGATGTGTTCATATTGTTGTTGTCTCTGCTGCAGGTTTTCTTGTTATCTGCAGAACTTGGATTACTTGCAGCAATTTTGATGGATTCCGGACCAAGGCTATCTGCAGGGACTAGTTGAACTTTTTTCTTCGCCTCTACACCTTTCCCCCATAACAACAGGTATAACCCTAACACGATCGGAACTGCTCCAATTACACTGTCGTAAATTGACACAACAAACACGATCAGAACTTTGTTTTAACTTGTGATGATATTAGACAAGTGTTTGTGCACTGCGAGGATACACACATTGAATCGCGTCTGTTGTGATGCAACAAATTGTTGATTTAAAGTTGAAAATACATGGACCAAATTCTAAAGCTACATTGTGGCAGCTTGGAATAACGTATAGCTCATTTGACAAATGGATTTGAACATAAAATTCCAATAGAAAGTTTACATTGTTATAAGAGAAAAAACTGTAAAAAATAAAAATTGAAACAATCTACTTTCAAAAAATTCCAGATACAATTTTCTTATGTTATAGGATTTGATATTTCTGGAGGACTGACAATGCAGACGTACATGAAAATATATGCTGTGTATATATCATGTCAACAGAAATTTTTATCTATCTATACGTATATCTGTATATGAATGAATATATATATATATATATATACACCTTCCAAGGTGCAACTTCTCGTTGAGCAGCACAGAGCCAGAAAGAGCTACAAGCACTAGCTGAGAGGGTAGAAAGCCGACGCGAACACTGGACCTCTCGCGTGCACACGCCACGCAACCAATGTCACCGCTATTCCAGAAGCCGCAATACCCTAAAAAAAAATGCCATATTCTTAAGTACAAATATATATGTGTGTGTGTGTGTGTGTGTCGAACAAAACAGTTTCAGTATCTTAACTACAAATATGTATGGTGCTAGCTGTAATAAATATAAAAATTCGTAAATATTTTTTTCTTATCAAAATACATAATATAATTCACTATATATTGACCAATCCTAAACATATATATATATATATATTATATATAAGACAAGCAATTCAATGTGTTTTGCATGATCGGCGTGTGATTTATTGGTCAGAAATTGTGGAAACAGTTCGTTAATTGTATTAATTTATTACTTCTGAACTCTGCAACAAGATTATATGTATGGGATGGGGTACTAATTTAGTTGGGATATGTTTAATCTTTTATGATATCAGTTACCTTCTCATCATTTATGCATATATTATCATGTCTAAGTAATAGTAGGGGTGTTCAAAAATCGGTTTACACAGATTAGGCCTTAATCCGTAAACCAATCTGTGACATTCAGATTAGGATTTTTCTAATCCATAACTAATCTGTGAAGCTTCCAATCCAATATAATTCAATCCATCAACCTTAGTTTACTTGGATTGGATTCACAGATTCAATCTAAAAAATCTAGAAACAAAAATATAAAAATATAATGCTTAAATATGAAGTAGTTCAATAAAATTATAATACAATTAATTTCACGTCTTCAATTATTTGTTAAATTGTAATATTACAGTACATAACAACAATCAAACTTGGATTAAACTCAAAATAAAAAGTTCATTGTCATCAATTTAACCTATACTACATCAAAGTAGTTCAATGTCCACAAATTCTGAAGTAATACTTGACATGTACATGCTTGTTAAATTTGGGTCAATCTCAGTTTCAGGCCTTAACATGTACATACTTGTTAAATTTTTTAGAGATAAAATAAGTACGTATTTATAAAAAGTAAATATATATCGTATAGACGGATTACACAAATTGACAAATCCTCAATTTGTAATCCAATTCCTAATATTTAGTTCAGGAAAATCCCAATCTGTTAGTCTCTCAACCCTATCCACCCCTAAATAATAGGGTTAAAATGCAAAAAAAAAAAAAAAAAAAAAAAAAAAAAAAAGTACCGTGTATGTGACATCAAGAAGCCTGATATTCCTACCTAACTTCCATAGACTCGAATCCCTCTCGATGCAGAGGGCAAAACCTATAGCCTGGATTGCTCCCATTGCTTACATGAGTGCTGTGCTCGAAAAATAGTAGGGGAATTTCACATTCATTTTAGTCTGTTAAATACCAATTATAAAAATATGTCAAAAGAACTGGGCCACCAACACACATATAAATATATATGAAATCGATTCATCCAAAAGCTTAAGCTATATATAGATAAATTGGATATATAATGAACCAATATTCAGACAAAGAATAAGAAAGATCAATACAAATAAGAATGCAATGATATGAAAATGGATAAAGAGTGTGATTACAAGTGTTTAAACTCATGATATCCTATTCTAATGTCATATTAGATTATCATTGTGTATCAAAATTTTAAACAGTTAAGAAATGGACAAATAGTATAAAAATCTAACATATAACATGAATTTTTTTAAATAAGAATATTAAGTTTTGGTCATCTATGTAAATAAGGGTTCAAAAACACCCCCTAAATTCTCTAAAATATAATTAACAAAAAAAAAAAAAAAAGGGAGATTGAGCAAGAAATAAAATTCAAGAAATTAATATGATCCGTAAATAGAGACAAAAGTTACCTCAATGATAAGCCAGAGACCGTCAGATGTATTATGACCGAAAGCAAACACGCATCCCCAGACACGTCGACCAGAATCTGTCTGTGGTTCTGCCACGTGGCTGCTTCCCTGCTGACCATGATGCAAAATGTCAAGGTGTTTTGACCAGAGATCAATCTCCATACCTCTGTAGAAAGTCAGAAGCATTGCCCCTCCTATACCCATTATTGATCCCAACAACTTGGCCTTCCCTGCTAGGCTTTCAAGGTAGAACTTCTCCTTTCTGAAGTTTTTAAGGCCATAATTAATCTTAATTAATTATTCATTCTCGTCATTTATATATATATATATTTTTATATCCGTAACCTTATATTGGATATCTTTATAAAACTGCTGTAGCTTTTTTAAACAGTATTTATAATAACCAATTAATCACAATATAATATTTTTCAATTATATATGTCTTTGCACTTATAATTTATATGGAACAATGTTTCAAATAATTTAGCAAAAAATTATATGTAAATCAATAAATTATTACATGATTCTAAATTAAAAATTGCACTTGCCATACATGTCCGATAATCCATGTAAGAGATAATATATATATATACACACACATGCATACATATATATAAAGTAATTGATGATTTAGAAAACCATCGGTATCAGTTTCAATTCAATGAGAACTAAAGATTTCTTCCCACAATTCAGAAATTATATTTCTTTCAAGTTCTTTAATTAAGCAACGAAATTATTATATATTAATTCGTATTATACATATATGGATTTGTATTATACTCATTTATTCATTAACTCATTTATATCTGTGAGTATATTTGTACTCGTTTATCCTTTCGCAATAAATCCACTTCTCATAACATTTATTTTTTAATTCTATCTTCTATACTAAGAACTGTGGAAAGTGGATGTTTGATATTTCATTTGTCAAATGTTCTGTACGTTTATAGAATCTTTACCATTGGAAGACAACTGATAACATTCATCTTACTATATAACAAATTGAATCAATATAAATATGCATATCTATATTCACTGAATATATATATATATATATATATATTAAAGAGAACGAATTTGTAAATGAGTCTCAAATATGTACCTAAAGAAGACGGCCAAAACGAATGTTAAAGCAGGAGTGAGATTGATCATCGCAGTCATAAATGTTGCCGAGGTTAAACTCAAGCTCTCGATATATAGATTTTGTGCCATTATATACACATGGAGACGTATGTACAGTTAACTGAAACTTCATTTGAAAATTATATGCATGCAAATTAATCATAAGAATAATGAATGCTCGAGATATGATCAATTCTAACACAATTTAATAATAGTATTGAGCTCTATGGAAAGGGTGTGTTTGGAAAGGAGAGAAAATAAGGAAGAAGTAGTGATAAATAACCTTAATGAGGAAAATAGGGGGGAATATATCCTTTTTCATGTTTTTTGACACGAAATTAAGAAAGGAAAAAAAAAAAAAAAAGGATTCATATTCTCTCTTGTTTGATTTAAAGAAGCATTTAATAGAAAGGAAAGAGAGTTTTTCCTCCCCCCCTCTAATGGCTATTTTATCCTAGATGGATTAAAATGGCATCAAAGATTTGCAATCTGTTTTTTAATTCTTCATGTCTTTCATTCCTCTCCTATCAATCGGATAGCTATGAATATCGAAATCTTTTCACAAATCTCTGAACGCCTCTCCTTTCATTTTTCTCTCCTACCAAACACACCTTAAATGTTTGTGAGTATCCGAAGTGCTAAGCTGCATATGCTTAATAGATATGCAGTGAAAAATCAGGCTTGTTGCCAGCTACTAACCCAAATAAGCCACCAAAAAATGACTGGAAAAGAACCATCCATGTCAAGTTTGGCTGGCTTTTCCTGAAAAACAAATTGCCAATTTATTAGCGCAAGTCATTAATTATAATATCATTAATATTTATCTTATAATAGTGCGTTTTCAATTTTACTTCTTTACTTTACATTAAGAAATCACTAACAATAACGCCATAATTTATGGAAAGATTCCAATTGTAATACCTAGATCTTTCATGTTAATATTTTCTTTTTAAGAAATTAATTTTATGCCATGAAGGTATTTGTGAAAAAGCTTGATGCAGAGCTTTTGTTTGATTTTGTGATTTCTTATGGGTCAATAAGACTCAAAATAGGATGCTAAGGTTAGCAAATGGCCTTTTGAGTCGAAAATGGCGAAAAAGTGCATGATTTCATGAAGGTCAAAGGTTTGATCAAAAAGTCAACTTTGACCAAGAAAGTCAAAGTTTGACCAAGAACAGTCAAAAAGTTGACTTCGCAGTATAATGAGATGCAGTATGGAAAAGATACTGTGAAACTCGTCATTATGAGTAATATAGCATGAATAAGCTTTAAAACCATCTTAGAAAATCAAGCACACCTAGTAGCGATTAAAGTCAAAAAGGGCTCGGAAAGATAAGAAAAATTTTATACTGTCCATTTTTACACAGATAAATTTTGGACTGCAGTGTAGTATAAAAATACTGTATATAAGTGAACACAGTATTAGAAAATCTGTGTAGCGTAAAAATAGACTGTATTTTGAAGGAAATAGCCAAACAAGGACTAATGGTGAATGACATCACCATAACCCTTAATTATGACATCATAATTAATTTATTTAGCTTGGAAAGAAATCTTTGCTTGCTCACCAAGCACCTGGCCGGCCACCTCACCCCTCAAAAAGTGTAATTTTTTGTTTTCATGGGGTTTTTTTCATAATTTTTGAAAGATTTCCACCTCTATAAATAGGCGGTGGCATTGTTCACTTTTATTCAAAAATCTAGTGAAACTCTTGTAAAATTTTCTCTCAAAAATTGACCATCAGGGAGTGGAAAGGGAGAAGAGAAAAACAAAAATTTTTAAGGGGGTTTTGCTAGGGAGAATTCGGATTTGAGTTAGGAACCAAGGAAAAAAGGTTTGGAAATTTTTGGAGCCACTTTGGCCTAGGTGGCCGAGTATGGGGGGAGAGGGAAAAGATAGAGAAAAGCTGGAAATTTTTTTTGGGAAAAGTTTTGAAGTGTAGCCGGATTTGAGGAGAGCCAATCAAGGGACCAAAAGAAATTTAGAGCCCTAATTTTGGTGTGAAGGCCAGTTGTGTGCAACTAGGAGGGAGGAAGGAGAATTTGGTGCCCAAACTCTAACTTTGATCTAAGGTAACCCTTTGAGCCTTAATATTTCAATTAAGCTTTCAATTTGAAATTTACTTGTATTTCAAGTTGAAGCTTGTAAGGACATAAGTCCAATTTAAATTCTTGCTCTAGGTGTGATAGGTTATGCTTGATTTAGGGATTAGGGGTGGATGGCTTATTTATGTTGTTTGATGTTTGGTTTGTGCTTGGTTGATTGCTAGGATGCATGTTAGATGGTGAATGATTGGTATGTTCTCTGTTTTTGTGCAAATCAATCCTAGACAGCCCATGCTAGGTTGTAGCTTAAGGGTGTATGTTAAGGTGTATGCTTGAATTAATGTGAGGCAAAAAGTAGAACCATGCAAACTTAGGACTAGGGTAGTTCGGGTTTTGGTTTGCATGGGCACGTTTGAATTGCATGATGGTTCATGTGGGATGTTAGAAAACGCTGCATGTATGTTATTTAGGCTCCCGTGTGTTCGGTTGAGTTAGACTCCGCGCAATAGGACGTAAAATGAAACTTATAAGGAAAACTGCCAGTTTGGACTTGGACTGCCCAGTTTTCTGGTAAGTGAAATTTGAGTCATTTAGAGGCCGAATGGAGTAAAACGTAAAACATGAAAGTTGTTCGGAACAAGTTTTCCTAGAGGATAACATGGGTAGATTTCCAAAATAAGGCTCCAATGGCCTTCGTTTTCACCAAAACCCTAGCCTGAACCGTGCCCAGTAGTTATGCACGGCCAGGTGATTTCAAACAGCAAAATGAACTAGTTAGAGTCCGAATTAAATTATTCGTAAAACATGAAAGTTTTAGGATTTTTTGAGAGCTACAACTTTTGTGAAGACAAGTTTTTCAAATTCGGATTGGATCTTTAAACTGACACTGTTTTACAAAGACTGTGCATTGAACAGAAAATTCCTGCACAAGATTTTCTAAAACTAGTTCGGAAAAACTGTTTTTCTTCTCAAAATCACTGTTTTGACTATGGAAACTATTCCAAAGGCAGTTTTCAACCTTAAATGATTTTTATAAAGATCCGTTTCGAAAATATGAATTTTTACAAGTTAAATAAAGAATTTTGGGAATTTTTCCTCAACTTTTTCAAGAAAAGAAAAATTTGGGATTTTAAGCTACGGTATAGTGAAATGAACGTAACGGATAGTACCCGGGAAGGATACCCGAGTTACTGGGTCAAGCTCAAGGTTGACCATAGGAGGTTGACCCTAGTTGACATTAGTTGACCAAGGGTTGATTTTGGTTGACCCAATGTTTAACTAAGTATGACCTTAAGGGTTACCCAATATAACCCAAAGGGATACCCAAAACCTATAATTGGGTTAAGATATAAGGGTTAATAGAGATAACCCCATAAATTATAATATAAGAATAAAGTCCAAGGTTGGAAAGAAAACCTAAACCCTAATGGTATGATTGAGGGTTTAGCACAAAAAGGTTATCCAATGTAACCTTTTAAAAGATAGCCTAAAGTTGAACAATAGGGTTACTTATAGTAACCAAGTGGGGTGTTATGCACAAAAGGGACATACAATCAGGATTATTTAAGTATGTTGGTTAGGCTACCAACATTTTTATGATTTCGAATTCTCATACTATGTCCATGGAATAACAGGAGATAGCCTGTTGTTGCGTCCAAGTGTGGAGCAGCATCCGCTAAGGCATAGCAGACGAGATAAGTACAACTCCGCCTACAGCATAGGCTTTGTATTGTTACTTGCTAAAGTATGTTAGATGTGCGTTAGGGTTATACGATGTATTGTTGTATGTTATGCTTGGTGTGATGTATGTTGTGTTTGCTATGTTATTGTATCATATAGCTCTATTTTACGTGGTTGCCATGTTATGCTATATTGTATGTTAAGTAAGGATGTATGATAAGTCAAGTTTATGAATCATGCTATGATAAGTTATGATGTATGCTACGTTAAGTTTATGATGTAAAGTATGTTATGGCTTATGTAAGAGTGACATCACGATGCATGTTCACTAAATTATAAGATGAGATTAAAGATCAAGAAAGAAAGAAGGCAAGCAAGTTATCATGGCGAGCAAGTCGCCTGTGTCGTATCGACCCGCTCGTAGGTCGGGTTGGACTATGGTTTGAGTTGGAAATGGATTGGCCGCCCCAACCACTCCATAGTCGCGTGCCCGGTACGTATACTCAAGTAAGGGGCCCATAAGCAAGAAAAGCAAGAAAGTAAATTAAGAATGAAAGAAAAGCATAATATGAGCATAACCGGATCATGCATCTATTATGTAATGCTATGTTATGTAATGATGTGAAATTGTATGTTTGAGGATACGATGAGATATGCTATGATGAGCTAAGTTAGAATGTGTATGCTAGGTTATGTTTGTTATGACGCGGTATAGATAGTTGTACTTGCTGAGCGAAAGCTCACTGTCTTAAGTCTATGCTGTAGGTAAGCAACCTGACAGCAATGTGTGATACAAGATGAGAGTGTGAGGCGGGGCATACTGTGAAATGTGAGAATTCGATGCTGTTACGCGTTTTGTTCATTATGCATTCCTTTTATGTTGAATATTTTATTTAAGACACGCTTATTACGTTTAGACGTTTATAAACTCGGTATAAAAAAAAAATTTCCGCTGCGTTTCACTAAATAAATAAGTACGATAAGTTAAGTAAATAAGTATGTATGTATGGTAATGGCCTGTGCTAGACAGGTCGTTACACTAATAACATATTTTACTAGAAGAGGGATACAGATAGATAAGGAAATGTGTATAGATACTTTCTTTTGTAAACCAGAACTTCCTTTGGTGATAGAAGGATTTTTTTTCTCTCTCTTTTTTTTTTATTTTTTTAAAATTATGTTATGAACGGTGAAACTAATTTATATTTCATAAACGCTTATCAAAGCTTAAAATTCTGCATGTAAATATTGGATTTAACCAATTCAAAACTCGATATTCGGAAATTTCTATATTATAATCTTCTATCACTAAAAAATAATCAATAACAATAAATATGGATGCTCATATATAACTAAGTAGGGGACTTCCGCCCTCAGTGATTTTTTTTTTTTTTTTTTTCAGTTTTACCTTTTAAAAATTTATATTTTTCTCATTTTTTTCTTACTAAAAGTTGATTATTTTTGTATGTAAATCCCATTCAAAATTTTATCTTTCATATTTTATTTTAAATGACAAAGAGTGCAGGCGGATTTACATTGAGATGAGTTATAGTCTCTTGAAATTTTGTTTTCTCTTAATTCTACCTTAAAAGTTTTATAGTTTTCCTAATTTACATCAACCAAAAATTAAAAATTCCCTCATATTTCTCGTCAAAACTTTATCTTTTTATTAGTTTTTATAGTTTGATATTATTTATGATTTTTAAAAAAATATGTTCACTAACTATATATATTTCTGACTCTGTCCCAAACAAAAAGGCTATATAAATAATACTCTAACAATGCAAAGATGATAATTTTGAGGATACCATTCCATGAAGAAGCCAAGGGGAAGCATGAAAGCGGTAGAGAAAACGAAGCGGTAAGCGATAATGACTCTCAGATTCATGCCGTCGTTAGCAGCCAATTTGTAGAAGACGTTGACGCCGGTGTACGCAAACTGAACCACCACCATTAGCAACGCCGACTTCATCCCATGCACAGCATCG
The DNA here is from genome assembly GCA_025413485.1 of Ficus microcarpa. Lineage (NCBI taxonomy): Eukaryota > Viridiplantae > Streptophyta > Magnoliopsida > Rosales > Moraceae > Ficus > Ficus microcarpa. The sequence continues at coordinate 24,695,647 of CM046384.1, forward strand.
CATATCTGCTTCACCCCCATTAATAAATATACTTGCAAGTCTACACAGAGAAACAAGTTTATATATATATAGAGAGAGAGAGAGAGAGAGAGTGAGAGAGAATAGCAGGGGGTTTTAATTATATATATCTAATGGGAGCAACAACTCTTAGTTTGCGAAGAGAGCTATGCATGGCTACTTATGGCCGTGTATACTCGTCATTATGAATTGAATGAGAAATATATATATATATATACACACACACACACGAATATGTCTCTTCTTTTTATTTTAATTCTTTTTTTCATTTCTGCGGTTGTAAAAAGAAGAGTGAGAAATTGATGAGTCTCGCTTGTAATAAATGGAAAAAGGAAAGTCAATTATGCCAAACTTGTTATTATATAATTAATGTCATTATTCATAAGTATACAA
>CM046384.1:24696157-24711157 GCA_025413485.1 Ficus microcarpa
TTAACCATTTGCTCTCTAAACGTGCTAAATTATTGCACTATGCCCCCGTATGGATTAATTTTCCATTAAATTAGTCACAAATAGCTCATATATGCCTCATGTAAACATGAAAAACTCCATTTACAATAAAAATTTTCAGATTTAATACAATCCCTAATGCAAATATTCGGAATTCAAAATTTCAATTTAATGTAAAATTAATTAAATGGGGTATTTGCAATAATTTTAAAAGTTCAAGTGGTAAATTGCTAAGATTAGACGTTTGGAGTGCAAGTTTGACAAAGAGAAACAAGTTTGTAGGTATCAATACAAATACCTTGTTGTATAATTAGTTTCTTAGAGTGCATGTATAGTATAGAAATAAGAACCCTATTTAATTTCATTCTATTGGAGCCAATCCTGAAGTTAGACAATGCAATTACGAGTACATGTTATGACATGAATTGATAGTAACTTTACCTTTATACACGAAAAGTCTTTTGCTCAATTTAATGCTAAGTTTTCGTATAGAATTAATATGTCTTGTGAACTGGGTCACGCCTTTTAATATGGCGTTCACAAACTTGGTATAAAAAGAGCGGGAAAAAAAAAAAAAAAAAAGAAGAAGAAGTAATTTTACGAGATGCATTATTTGTGGTTAAAAACATATAGCTTGGACAATACGAGAAATTGCCTTTATGATTGTAGGTGGTTGTTATGCGGGTCTCTCTTCATTGTCAAGGCTGCGCTGGTAAACTCAAGAAACATCTTTCTAAAATGGAAGGTATTTCTCTTCACATTTGCAATAGAAATTTTTTTTTTTTTATCCCCTTCATATATCATATTTTCACTATTGTTGTCCTTTTCATCGTCCTTGAAAAAAGATATTTGTTGTAAAGACACTACAAACGAATGAACTTTGCATTACAACATTTTCTATCATACTTTTAGTCAATAACATTTTTGTGTGTGACTAAATACCACTTTTAGTGATAAAGTTGTGACTAATTTACATCATCATAATTTTTTTTGTGACTAAAACTTTTATCCACATAATTTTTAGTCATAATGTGACAAACTTTCATGTGACTTAAAATCTCGTGGTTAAAAATTTTAAGTCACAACCAAAATTTGTGACTAATTGCATAAAATTAGTCACAACCTTGTCAGTACTAAAAATGACATTTAGTTACATAAAAAATGTTAGTGACTATAAGTTATTCTTTTATAGTGAGAATTACATTTAAATAAATAATTCTCATTAAAGTTTAAGCTATTAGGAGACTGACGATATTAATTTGATATACTACTGCTACATTATCAATGTAGTTGGTGCACAAGACCATTGTGTGTTAGGGTTTTTCAAGAAGAAAATAACCGCATTATCTAAGGGTGTTAACACATTTAAGATGTACATGTACATCCCAATGTTTGGATGACATATTCAATTTCCAAAATTAAAAAATTTTTGCCAAGAGTATTTTTCTTAACTTTTCCTATCATTCTTTCATTTTGAAAAAGTGAAACTACTATATTTTCAAACTTATTTTGTACAATATCTTTTTGAAAAAAAGAAAATGAATATTTTTGAAATATTCTCAAAATGCATTATTCCCAACATCATTTCTTTTAATTCAAACAACTTTTTGTTTTTAAGAAGAAAATTTTTCACATGTCCAAACACCATATTATTTTCAAAATGAAAAGACTTTCTGATTTAAAATAAGAAAATTTTTCTTTTTAAAAGTGGACATGCGATCCAAACGGACATTTTCATGGGAAAAAAAAAACCAAAAATAATGATAAATACATACAACATGTTACTAACGTAACATATATAGTGCATCTATATATATATATATATAGACTGTTAATTAAAAGGAACCAAATCTCATTGCCATTAGCAATATCATTCACGCAACTAATGCATCGTTGTGGCTTTCTGTGGATGATATCAGGAGTGACTTCGTTCAGTATAGAGCTGGAAACGAAGAGGGTAACGGTGAGGGGACACGTCTCGCCGGTCGGAGTTCTCGAAAGCATTTCGAAGGTGAAGAGAGCAGAGTTCTGGCCCTCCTGTTCTTCTGATAATCACCATCATCTTGTTCAGTAATTAACTAAGGTTTCAAAAATAATAATTACCAAGCTCAGTTATAAATCAAACCCATTATTCTAAGCTGCAGAACCTCTGCAGTTTGCAGTCTCAGAACTACTACTACTACTACTATACTAAGAGGGAATTTCATTATATTTATCTGTCCTTTCTTTACTTCTTTACCTCTGTGATCCTTTACTTTGGAGGCCACTGTCCCATATTAGACGTTAACGGACAAAATGGTCCTGCCCCAAAAAAAATAAAAGAGGTAGGGAAATTGGGTTGGGTAGGTGAGAACTTTGGTCATGTGGCCAGTAGCTGTATTGACAGTGACCTACACAAATATATATATATATATATATATATATATTATTGCTTGAATTGTCATTTTCGCCTATGTTTAGTACATGCACATCATCACTCTGTATATGTATATTTTTATATATGTATATGATCATGCATGACTAACATTGTTAGTATTGTTTTTTGTCTCTATACAAATAAATTTTTCCTTATAGCAGTTGAGGTGATAATTTTTTGACCATAAATGATAGTATCAAGCTATACTTGTGGTGATTTTCTGTTAAAAAAAATTAGTTTAATAAAAAGTACACGAGAGAGAGAGATAAAAAGCCACGCTTAACAAAGTTGGCGCTACTGATTTATCAAAAAAAAAAAGAAAAAAAGTTGGCATTACTGAAATGATTGGGTGATTCTACTATAATTTGTTCCTTGAAGACTACACAAAAATTAGATATTCTAAAACGAAAGTGTATTACTTGATAAACAAAGCAAGTTTGGGCTTTATGCTCCCAAAAAAAAAAAAAAGAAAGAAAAGAAAAGAAAAAAAGAGTAATGTTAGATATACCAATTTTTGAGTAACGGTGAGCAATTTATCTTTTTCTTAATGACAACTTGATTGGCACATAAATTGGTATCCAATTCAGTGCTGTCGTCATACCGCCATCGGAGTAGCCGTTGTTGCCATCTTGTACCGTCGAAGCCGCAAGTACGCCAGCTGAGGTGGGTCTCCTCGCTCCCTGGAGATCCTCCCTTTGCTCTCCGCGATTGCCGAATTCCTTGTCGGCTTTCGAGATCATTCATATCTCTTCCAAAATTGCATGGTGCAATCAAAAAAAAAAAAAAAAAAAGAAAACGCCTGGGTTAGGGTTTAACACGAATCTTCTGTTGAAAACACCTTTGGGTTTGTTTATCGGTGTTTTGGTTGATGAACAAGAGGCGTGGAGAGATTTAGGGAAGATAAGCGCAATATTCTGAACCTGAACAGAGTTTTTTTTGCAATTTTACGGATTATTCGTGTTTTCTTTTTTATTTTGTGGATTTATTTTGTCGATGTGTACTTGGAATAATGAATTTCGACATCATCATATTTGGTTTGATTTTTTTTTTTTTTGTATATAATTGTTTTTCTATAGTTTTATCGTAATCTGTTTTCCTAGTATGGATTTTGATCATTTATCTGGTAGATTATATTCGTTATTATACCAGATTACTCTTATTATTACCAGAATACTCTACGGTGATCAAGACCGGAGACGACCAACCATTTTGTGTTGGGAAAAAAATAATCTAGTAGATTGCGATAAATTAAATAATGTGATATAAAAACCCGATAGACTACAAAAGATAAACAGGTAGAATACAAATGATAATTCAAAAGATTACTAAATTTAATCTATCAGATTACTCTCTGATGTCCGAAGTTGGTGTTAAAATCAGGTGCTTGTAAAGCAACCGTGTTTTGACATTTAGACAGTATTATGAAGCATCTTTGGCGATTTATTTAATAATAAATGTTATTTGTTTTAAAATATGTTGCTAGAGTAAGTAATATCAGGATTCATTACTTTTGGAAAATATTATCTATAATGTACAGATGTTGCGACAATATACAAGCATATATAATCTTGAGTATCAAAGAATCAATTATTTGTTCATCAATTGTTGAATGAAGCTGAATACTTAGGGGATGTTTGGTTCACAAGTTCATTTCAAACTAAAATGTACTTTTTTATCTTAATTTTTGTCTTTTTTTGAAATTTTTTTTTGTTTTTTCTGAAAAATCAACAAAAATTACTATTGAAATTTAAAATTTTCAACTCAAACTCATTCACCAAACGGACCGTTAATTATGGTAAGGTTGTGACGTTGTCTATTTCAAGTTGGTGGAATGATTTATCTGAGTCATTTGCAATGTGTTGCAAAGTAGACACATCTCTGTATTGGAAAATACATTGAACTAGACGTAATATGTACTTTAAAAAATGCCTTACTCATAAAAGAACCTGAATTTTGTCAATCGATGATTAATTTATGAGTTGGACTTTGGTCCTTAGTGGTTTACAGGCTTGCATCTTTTATTGTATGTTTCTGGAGACATCAATAATTGAGGACATTTGGTAGACTAATTCATTGGTGTTTTGGAAATTTGCTATATTGGATAGTACGGAACGTACTTCTATCTTTTATTATATGTTTCTCGAAACATAAATGTGTGAGAACATTTGGTAGACCAATAACTCAGTGTTTTCAATATGTATTATCTTAGGCAGTAGGGAACTTCAATCATAAATATGAAATTCATAATTTCGTACAAGAAAATCAACATCATCCCCATGTTGTGTTAATTTGGGAATTTTGAGTGAATAAGATGATCTCGTGTTCGTTACGATCAATTAATTTGATCCATGTTTATGAATATATGAATAAGATAGCGAGATATGCTTTTTTTAATATTAACTATAAGATCAAATTAATCGTAGATTAATTTTATGTTAATATATGTACTAGTCTTAACTTAAAAACTACACATTTACTTTATTTCTTAAAATCACAAAAAGAAAAAAAAAGATGTAATATAAAGGGATAAAGAAAATAAAATTTTGAAAAACTTTCACTACCAAATTAGGTACTTGGTAGCTAAATGTTTCATTTCAACTGCCAAATACAATTTTGGTTGCAAATGTCACTTTTCCGCTACGAAAATTGGTAACATAAACATTGAATCAGCTACCAAAATCATATTTTGATAGTTGAAAGTTACCTTTTTAAAATATTATATTTAAAAAAAAATAATATTGAAACAATTTTTTTTTCCTTACCCAACATACGTAAAATTGAGGATAACATAACTTAATACATGTATCCAAAAATTACACCTACTAATACGATCAAATCATTGATCTTTCCATGTATATTTTCTACATTCATTAGCAAGAGAACGAGAGACGATTTCGTATAGGTCGCAATTGCCACTTTTCCGCTACCAAAGTTACATTTTTACTTAATATTTGATGAAAATAAATTTAAAATCATTTTTTTTCTCACGCAACACAGCAACACACTTAAATTTGAGGATAGCAAACGTCATACATTTATCGAAAAATTACACCTTGGACGACAAGCAAATCATTTGATTCATGATTATGTATTCATCAAGAAGATAACGAGATATATGCTTTTTTAATAATAACTAGAAGATTGATAAATTGCGAATTAATTTTATGTTAATATATGTACTTGTCTTATCTTAAAAACTACACGTTGAGTTTATTCTCTAAAATGACAACAAAATATAAAGTAATATCAAGGCATAAAGAAAATAAAATTTAAAAAAAATTCAGCGACGAAATTAGGTATTTGGCAGCTGACAAGCAATATTCAGCTACCAAATACAAATTAGGACCCAAAAGTCACTTTTCAGCTAGTAAATATTAGTGGTAGAAACATTGAATTAGCTATAAAGACCGTATTTTGTTAGTTGAAAGTTAACTTTTTTTTTTTAATAATAAATTATTTGATGAAAAAAGATTCAAAATCATTTCTTTTTGTTACCCAATACATGTAAATTTGAGGATAACATAACTTATAAATGTATCCAAAAATTACACCTTCAATGACAATCAATTCATTTGATACATGTATAATTTATGCAAACTTTAATGAGAGAGTGATATATGATTTTTTTTTTAAAATTAACTATTATATCAAATAAATTGTATATTAAATTTATGATAATGTCTGTACTTGTGTTATATTTTAAACTTCATTTTGTGCTTATTTCATGAAATGCAAAAGAAAGTGTAATATAAAGGGCATAGTGAAAATAAAATTTTTGAAGACACTCCACTACTAAATTAGGTATTTGGTAGCTGAAAAGCAACATGCAACTACCAAATCCAAATTTGATCACAAATGTCACGTTTCCGCTTCTAAACATTGGTAGTAGAAACATTGAATCAGTTACCAAAACCGTATTTTGGTAGCTGAAAGTTACTTTTTTTTTTGTGCATATTATTCCATGAAAATAAATTTAAAATCATTTTTTTCTTACCCAACACACGAAAATTTGAGGATAACATACCTTGCATATGTATCAAGAAATTAAACCTAATTTTACCACAATCAAATCATTTGAAACATGTATATTTTATGTATACATTAATAGGGGAGCAAGATATGGTTAATATGAACAATTTGATCAAATAAATAGTAGGTTACATTTATGTGAATATTATCTTTGAAACTTTATTTTGTGTTTATTTCATGAAATGACAAATTAACAAAAAAAAAAAAAAAAGGTGTAATATAAAGGGCGTAAAGAAAATAAAATATTCAACATGTTCCGCTACAATATCAGGTATTTGGTAGTTGAAAAGCAAAATTCAGCTACCAAATACAAATATGGTCGCAAATGCCACTTTCTGGCTATCAAATATTGATAGCAGAAACATTTGGTAACTGAAAGTTATCTTTTTAATTACTACTAGCTTTTACTGGGACGTGCAGTCTCCTCCTTGAATCAATCTCATTTTTGGTTCATACCGCTTTTTTTTTTTTTTTTCTTACTCCATTATATTTAATCAATTTTTTCTCTTTAAAATGTAAAATTTATTACGTTAATTATATTTTTTTAATATACATCATGTGTAAATCACCTCTTTTGTCAAAAAAGTTTAGTACGAGTTTTATATTATGTTTCATGTATGGTAAGTTTTTTCACCAGACAAGCTGCTTCTTCTCTTTCCCTATCTCCGTCTTGTTCTTCAAAAGCCACAAATCTTGTGGAGATTTTAATTTATTTGACCAAAAACAGTACAAAAATTTTTTGAATTCTATTGATTGGGGCGTCACTTTTGTGAATTGAGCTCAAGAGTCAAAGGACCTTAGATGATTTTGCTTAACTGTCAGATCGTCATAATGTAGGGATTTCGAAGTTTTTGAATTAGAAATTGCGAGAAATGTTAACAATGGAGGAACAAGTAAATCCTTTTCATATACATGAAAACTTGTTGAATTAAGTGCAGGTTAATGAATGCATCGCAGGCTTCAGTTTTCATTTGGTTTGAGGGCAAAAGGGAATCATCATTGTGGAAGGATCTATGGTCTCTACAGTTTTGGCTGTCCACTTATCAAGAATATATGAAGTGTTGGCTCTACTTGTTTCTTTTGTGAAATTTAAAGCTTTTTTTTTTTTTTTTGGTGGGAAATTTCTAATTTTGAATTTCAATGAATGTTGATTGCTCTGCTAAAGAAAATAATGCCATCATAGAACCATTTTTTTTTTCTTTAAATGTCATGAAAAGTAAATCTTATTTCAAAAATAAATGAAGAGACGCTCTTGTTTGCATCTTACACTTCTTCTTTATCTCATTCTTCTTCTTCCATTATTGGTGGTTGTAAGGATGACGATTAAGTTTTTATGAGATAAGATGAGAAGGACAATTCTGAGTGTAATCTAGGCACAATTGTGAGTAAAAGATAAAACGACATGTAGCAGCAAGGCAAAATAAAGAGGTGAAAGTAGTATTAAAATAAGTTGGATTTTATTAGAGAAATTGGATTTTATTCGAGAGGGAAAAAAAAAAAAGAAAAAAAAAGAAGCCACATTGTTGTTGTTTATATGTTGTTTTGATAAGTTTTTGTCGTTTCATATAGACAAAAGGAACATGTTTGTTATGGTAATTTAAAAAAAAAGGATGGGCAAAATGAGCAAATAAAGATTGACCAAAAAAAAGAGTGTCAAGGCACTTAGTATATATAATAGATATAATAAAAATAAATTTAAAACAAAATTTTTTTATTACCCAACACACGTAAATTTGAGGCTAACATATTTTATATCAATGACGAAAATATCGATACCGTTATTAATATTTTTTCAAAATTATCTGTAAATAGGGACACTCAATATGGTAAATATATTTTTTATCTGAGAATCCGTGAAATATCGATACTTTCCGAACAATATTCGTAACATATTAATATCTGTTTTCTTCATTCAAAATTTTACCGAAATATCTAGAAACATATGGACATTTCCACGTATAAATCTTAAATATCTATCGATCTCAAAGTGGATATATACACACACACATAAAAGAAAAGGATTTAAAAAAAATAAAGAGTATTATTTTTAAGGGAAAGTTATGACAAAAACCAATTGAAGGTAACTATCAGTAGAGTCCAATCCAACAGTATAAAATGATGGTATGGTGAAATGAATGGTGATGTAGCATGACATACTGACGTTAATATAAGCTAATAAGCACACAATCTTTTTTTCTTTTTCAATTTTAGATTAACTTTATTTTTCTCTCTCTCTCTATCTTTTTTTTTTTTTTTTCAAAACAGATGTTCCTCAAAATCCAAACCCAGCATTACAACTCTGCAAATTTTTTGAGCAATTAACAACAAACAAGACAATTTAGAAGATTTATTGGGCTTTAATGGAGGATTATTACAAAATCTTCTCTTTTTTCCTTCCCCCCCCCCCCCCTCAAGATCTCTCAACTCTCATCTCTATAGCTAGTGACCAAGAAAACTTCCTCCTACTAGCCATCGTTCAATGTGCCCCATCGCCAGTGAGTATCTAGAGATTTTCAATGAAAACAATTATCACTTTCTCTTGGTGCTCTATTTTTGGGGCTTGATCTAGAGATTTGAGAAAAAATCATTAGTTTGTACCTCTTGTTGGAGATGGGTGTGGTTGGGAAGGAATCGAATTGGAGGCCAGGTGGCTTGGGCTGTGGGGTCTTGTTCTGTAATGAATGGACTTCTTCCAGCAGCTTGTCTACGTCCAATCCAAGCAAGAACTCCGACATGCTCGTTTGGAGGGGGCGGAGTCCAGCGTCGATGCCATCATAAGAACAAATCGAAGCTATTGCTCCACTCGCCATCTCCTCCGATGGCGGATTCCTTAGTCGTTTGTGAAGCAAAATTACCTGATTGAAAGCAAAGCGACGAGTGGTGCTCAGGCGGATTCAAAGGTTTCATGGAGTTCTGTGAAGATGCAGTATGTGAGAGAGTCCAGAAAAAAATATTGCTTTGGAATGGGAAATGTTGTTATTCGACAACATTTTACCTATATGTATCAAAATGCGCAAGTTCACTGCTTGGCCTGCAGCATAGAGATAGACTTCTGAAAGGGAAGTGACACAGACAAAATCCAATTCACCTTAGTTTATGACAGACCCCACTCCATAACTTTGGAGTTGGCCTTTTCGCCCCGAGAAACTTTCCATGATCTCATCCACCTGGCGTTTTCTTTTTGCTTTCTCCAATGTAATTACTAATTTAATCTACCTATACTTGTTTCACCATGTTTCTTTTTTTTAAAATGCTTGATCAATTGCCAAAACTCTAACTACTACTTCATGATCAAGTAATTAAAAATCTTCATAGGACCCTGTTTGGTGCATAGGATTAAGGAGGACATTATTGGATTGGATTTTAATTATCTGTTTGGTGAGAAATTTTAAAAGACCATATCCAGTCCAAAACTTCATCCTCTTAAAAGGGGATTTGATTATCCTCTCCAAGAGAAGGGGATTAGAAATGCTCATCTATTAGCTAAAAATTCAAATTACATCTTTTCCTATACATTTCAATCTAATCCTTTAATGTTATCATATTCAATGCATTCCCATTTTATACACCAAACGGACCTTATACATGCGTAGAGGGCTGCTAATGACTATAAAATTATAACTGGTGGGGAGTTAATTAATGATATGTTTTTGCTTTTGCTTTTGTTAATTCTCTATTTTGGCAAGAATATTAATACTATTAATCTGGGATTTCTTAAGAAATGAAAAAAACGGACGCAATTGCTAGCAATTATGTTTTAAGCCACAACTACGAAACCACTTGACCAAAGTTTTGTATACTATAATTGTCGAAATTTACTTCTAGTTTGGCACATGGATTCAAACTCGTTTAACCTAATTCAAATTGGATTTTTTTCCTTGTTATTTATTTATTCATTTATTTTTTTAAATCCGGATCACGTTTATTGTTTTCTTACCCAAACATCAATCTTCTTTAAATTCTCAAATTCGAATTCGATAAAAGAGTTTGAATTCATATGCCAAATAGGTGTAATTCAACATCTCAAATGGTACAAGATTTCCTATGCTGTCCCCGTGCACGCAACAAGTCAATTAGTCCTTTTATTTCTTGACAATAGCTTTGGAATGACCGTGTCTCCCCCAGATGGTCCATTTCTTTGTTTCTTAGTTCTGTCTATTTGTTATTTCTCGTATCTTAAGAAACAAATCAATCTTATCTGTTTTGTTTAATTTTCCACAAGGAAATATCCTTTGTATCTTCCTTTCCGTGTCTCTCGGGCCGCTCTTTTGTCTTTTCACTCTTGAAACAACTTCATCTCCAACATTGAGACACGCTATCTACTACTTTCGATAATATTTTTATTTCCCATTCCAAAACAACATAAAATAAATTCTTATCATGGATAAGGCTGGTTAATTAATCTCAAGTGGTTGGGTCCATGAATGAGTGAGTGTGTAATTCAATACTTGAATTCTGAACTTTTCATTTCTTACTAATAAAAAAAAATTATAAAAAAAAGGGCCGGCTAATTAATGGCTTATATATCTCAATTTCTTTGGGATGTTAAACGTTTCTCGTAAATTAAAGATTTTGGTCCATAGATTAAAGTCGTACTAATGTTTTTTTTAATTTGTATTTGTATTTATTTATTTATTTGTTTTTTTGCTTCAACCAAGTCGTATCAATGGTTGGACTACATGATACATACTTTCCATGGAGTGATTCTTGGGGTCTTGCTGGTGTTGTCAAGTAGTGTTGACTATGCCCTTGCATGCAATTTGTGATTGGACCGCGTTTGAATTACGTCAAGAGCATGTTTTCTAACTTGTAAAACACGCGGTGTAATGGGAAAGGAAAATACACGGGAAAGAAAAGGGGAAAAATAAATCAGGTCACATTCGAATTTCATTTGAATTTCAAATGTTGAATGTGATGTTGCAACATGGACTGCAACATTTTGAAATTCAAATATTAAATTTCGTTTATCTTGAATAAAAACAGAATTATTCGAATATTGGCTGCTTATAATCTTCATAATATCTTCAATGAATATTTTCTTGATTTAAAAACATGATCTTTAGAAAATCTTGGGATAATTTTGAAACTCTAATTTGAAAGGAATTAGGAATCACAACTAAATTAGATTTTCTATTTAAATTCAAATTCACAAGATGATATCACGTTTTTAATATTATCCAACAGTATAATCCCCCCAGCAACAAATATCTTCACGTAAATCATAGCTACAAATAATTCAAATCTCAAACTTCTTCAAATCTACATCTTCACACGTCAGGCATGCTAATGTTGTAACTGATGTTGCAGCATGGACTGGAATATGAACATCAACATTGTGTAAATCTGAACTACCCTGCACTAAACACTCGTTTTTTTGTTTTTTATACAAGTTACCATAAATGTTAACACCTAAAAACCTATCAAACATTATAACGTGTAATTATCTACTCAGTAGGCTTTACATTCTGTTTCTTTTCCACTTAATACGGTGATTTATAATGTCTGAATAATGGTAATTAAATTAATTAATATGTCTCGTGGTATTATATGAAGGTGTTTTTTCCCCCTCTCTACGAGTATCTAATTCACTTTAAAAATTATGCTTCCCTGATTTTTTATTCTTAACACCCCCCCCCAAAAAAAAAATCTAGCAAAATAGACAGGCTACAATGGTGTTGCTTAATTTAAAGCTTCCATGCACATTCTTGATGAATTATGAGATTTGTCTGTCAACCCAAGTTACATATGTTTTTAGCCTAGCTCATTAATATTAAAGGGATTCATTTTAAACGTCATTTAAACTTTCTAAAATGTGATTTTGTCTTTCGTTGGACATCTTTCTTGAAAGAGTAATGTCCATAGTTTTGGGGTGGTTCTACTTGAGATGTTAACTGGTAGAAGATCCATGGACAAAAACCGAACCAATGGGGAGTAGAACTTGGTGGAGTGGGCGCGGCCGCATCTTGGAGAAAGGCGAAGGTTCTATCTCGACTTGAAGGACGCTTCTCTATCAAAGGTGCTCAAAAAGCACTTCATTTGGCAGCCCACTGCCTTAGCCGTGATCAGAAAGCTACACCTTTGATGAGTGAAGTTGTTGCAGTGCTAAAGCCTCTGCCTTACCTGAAGGACATGGCTTCTTCCTCCTCCTACTTCCAAGATCTGCAAGCGGAGCATACTGAGTCCAGTGCAAATGCTAGAAAAGAATGCAATTGGGGCTTTCAAGGACTGGATATCCAATAAGAAGCCTATCCGTACCGAATGGTCGGCAGGCATCTCCATGTCACCTAAATCAACGAAACTGGTCACCCAAACCTGGAGAACAGTTGCAGTGATGAATTCCCGCTTGATCTGTCAACGACATTTTGCCTGTTCTTCTATCCTAAGGGACGTGAAAAAATTTCAGAAAACTGATTAACTTTGAGGTGGGATTTGGCATTGTTTTGTATACTTTTGAGAGGTGAGTGTAACCGAAACTTATGGGCTCGGAAATTGTATTAGATGTTGAAATTAAGCCAGGAACATTACAACCTTTAGTTTATCATTTCATTTAATGTCAGCCAAAAAAACAAAAGTTCACCTTCTAGTTGTTTTTATTTCGAAAATGATTCTAGTCATACAGCAATTAGCAAGGAGATTGCTGCACATGTTTAAAAAAAAAAATAACTTGGCTAGAATGCTACTCTTTAATTAGATTCCTACTTTTAGTTTTTGATTTTTATTTAACATCATGATATTTATTTATTATCCTGCTTTCCTACAAAAATATCAAGGTTTGCGGATAAAATTAAGCAAGCATCTTGTCGGGGAATAAGAACTAGCATTCTCGTGCTCGGGAAAAAGCAAAGTTTCAGTTTACAGAACAGTCTTGCTTTGCTAATTTCTAATACACAAGGAGAGCTTATTGTATTGACGCCACAAAAACTAAACATGATATTGATCTCCAAACTTGTGTCACAAGGAAGATCCCGATGGCAACAAACATCACTGAATTTCACTGGTAACTGTCTCACCTTCACCATCCATGAAGACATTCAGGATCATGAGCTGCCCCAATGAAATGTCACGGAAATAGTTGGCTAACGTTCTTCCGCGAGCAAGAAATAACTGAGAAACTTGTTTCATTGTTGGCCGACACTTGGGTATGGCATTGACACATGCAAATGCTAGTGTAACAATAAGAACGACATCGGCTGCAATAAGGCGATTGCTTGGCGGGGGTAGGCGTTGGTCTAGTACCTCATATAGCAGCATGTTTTGGGCCGACGGTGATGAAAATGACACCAGAAGTTCTCCTGGATGCTTACCCATTAGTGTTTCAAGTGCCACTACTCCAAAGCTATAGACATCGGTTTTTTCCGTTATAGCCATTGTATAGGCTAGTTCTGCATTCACAACCAATTCAATTATCAACTAAAGAAATTACTTTTACGTTATTGTTCAACATTGTTTTAAAAGCACTTATAGAACATAAGATAACAAGAGGTGGAGAAGGTAATAAATAGGACTTACCAGGAGCAAGATATCCGTAAGTACCAGCAAGCATGGTTTGATTTGAAGAATCCGGATCAAGTAGTTTAGCTGTGCCGAAATCGGCAACAAAGGCCTCTAGCTTTGAGTTCAACAGAATGTTGGTGGTCGTTATATCACGATGAATAATTGGGGGAGTGCAGTCATGATGCATGTAGGACAATGCATGAGCTATTCCTTTGACTGTGTTAACCCTCTTGCACCAATCAAATTCCACAACCTCGGCATCGTTGTTGAGGACACAGAACAAACTTCCTCTTTCCATGTACTCATAGATCAAAAACATGCATCTATTGTGTAAACAGAATCCGAGGAGTTTAACAATGTTTCTGTGACGTATTTCGGACAAAGTTTTCACCTCATTTGTGAAACTCTTTCTGAAAGCAGGCTCTTCAGCTTCTGAACCATGGAGCTTCTTCAAGGCAACTACTTTTCCACTGGGCAGTCGTGCTCTATAGACACTACCATAACCACCTGTTCCAATGCAATACCTGATGTCAAAGTCCTCTGTTGCTTCTATGATGTCTTTGAATGCAATTTTTCCATCATAATTCCATATTGAAAATATATCTCCGTTCTTCATTTCTCCAACATCAAGCTGGTGTCTTTCTTTTCTCACCACATGTTTACAGAGCAACAAAATAATCCCAATGAAGGAAAAGCCAAGGAAGATTGAGATGGAAAGAATGATTCCCAGTTTGTGGTTTTGCTTGGTCTTTCTCTTTGGGATATGTTGTAAGCAAGCAGGGAAACCTGGGATGTTACCGCATAAATTCTTGTTGCCAATAAATGCATTGGACGGAAAATTATCGTCAACATTATCTGGAATAGGACCCTCTAAACTATTGTAAGTCAAGTTGACATTACCAACAAATGCAGGAGAAAAGGGAATGGGGCCAGTGAGATTGTTGTAAGCAAGATTCAAATCTTCAAAATTTAATGGGGAGTCAGGTTGGCTAACAGCTGGTATTCTTCCGGTAATGCAATTGTGACTAATGTCAGTTTGACAC
>CM046384.1:24711257-24787524 GCA_025413485.1 Ficus microcarpa
TAACTTATTGATCTTTGTTTTTATTTTGGTTATATCAATAGTTAAGTTTTGAGAGTATGATTGGGAAATTAATGTGTAATATAGATAGAAGATGTATAATTAGGATTTATTCTTAGAAAATCTAAAGGTGGGAGATTGATTAGGAATTATGCTTAAGTTTGAAATCAATGTGTAGATTTTATGTTAAAAAATCATAGGCAAATCAATGGCCAAGTTTTGGATGATAAGTGACCAATGAGAGCTTCAGGTAATGATTAGTGTGATGGAAGATCCAATGGATGAGAATAAGGATGACAACTTTTGATCAATGGTGAAAAAAATTGGAAGAAAGGAAACAAAAAAAAAAAAAAAAAAGAGAAAGCAAGGGGGGATCCGGATTTTTGGGTCAAAAAACATGAAGAAATTTGAACAAATGAGAAAAAAGAAAAGTGGTGCATGCATGCAAGCTTATGTAAGAAATGATATGGTTTATTTTGACAAGTTGACCCAAGGAAGAGACAAGTGAAAGTGACCCATTGTCTCCACTTTGTTGAACAAAATTTTCACCCCAATACTCTTCCATAAGTGGTGGCAATGCAAGGGAAGGATCAACCAAAATTTTTTTATTTTTACCCCTCAAAATACAGCTTCTTCAAAGTAAATGTTGGCTAAAGACAAGCCCCTAACATTTCATTTTATTCTCACACAAGTTAAGCTCAAAAACCCTAGCTTCTCTAGCCACCACCAAGCTCAAAATAGAAAAAAGAACCACCAACACTATTCTCCATCTCCAACACCTTTCTAGCACCCTCCTGCCTCCATTTTCAAGCTCTAAGCAACCTCATTACCAATTTCGAAGAAGTGTGGAACAGAGTTAGAGGACGTTTTACTAAAGGTAACATAGTGGTATTCTTTGTGTTTTAGTCATTTTTGGAGAATTAAAGCATGATGATTAGTTATAATCTTAATATTAGACTTCTTCTTACCTAGGAAAAAGTTTTGAGAAGAACTTTGGAGGTTCGAGATATTAAAGGATCCACGGAACATTTGGTAAGATCAATGAACTTTATTAAAGCTTGTAGTTGTGACGCCCCCTTACTACGTAGGGCCGTCACGCCTTACTTACTTACTTACTTACTTGAAAATTAGGGATAATTTTTTTTTTTTGAACATACTAATAAAACATTTGTCTTTAGCAATATATCATTACTACTTAAGTAAACGTTGCTTAAGGTCTTTGGTTCCAAAATACCATGATACATAACTTGTCTTTATCATACATGCTTATATATACAAAACTTCTTTACTTATCAAAAGATTTGCGGAAACTATGCGTAGTGGTATCCATACCGTCTTCGTCTGCCGTCACACCGCTCCAACAATGCCCAGCATTAAGCTGCGGGTTTCTTACCTACAGTATGAAACATAACTTGATGAGCTTTCGCCCAGTAAGCACAAACATAATCTCACAAAACATTTAAAACATCATGAAAACATTCATCGTCATATGCATATGCGTGAACCATTTATGTTCCATTTATGCATTTCTTTTAACTTTCTTATCTTTCTTATGGGCCCCATAGTGTACGTACCCTTAACATATAGCGCGCCTCTAGATACAGTTAGATGGGTTTGCAAGACCCTAACTGCTCCAGGAAAACATAAGTGATTACACCCTCCCGTATAAATGAGAGGGCGAATATATAACTTTACATAAAATCCTCCACCTTGGGGGAGGTTGGTACGACACTTTACTTGTGATTTCTTACCATGTTATTCATCTTTAGTGAACATACCTTATGATGTCACTATATGATAACATACTTTTCATCTCATTAATAACATGGCATGGCATTCTTTTCATTCATGGCATTTGCAAACATGACATTTTTATAAACATGATATTTTGTAAATATAGCACTTTTATAATCTTTTGCAAAAATAGCACTTTTCATAAACATAGCATTTTGCGAAAATAACACCTTTTATAAACATGGCATTTTGCAAAAATAGCACTTTTCATAAAACATGGCATTTCATAGATATAGCACGCAACATATTGCAGCATATTTGAAAACCACATACTTGAACATAGTTTACTAGCTTTCATACTGCAGGTGAGGTTTGTACTTACCTCTAGTGTCGTATCCTTAGAATCGCGTTCCTTAAATTGTCGGCAACAGCAATTCACTTTCCTGATATACCAAAACTATGAGATCAGGATCCCTTCGTAAGGTGTTGGTGACCTACCAACACTCACATTTACTTTTGGTTGTATGTCCCTTTTACATGATACCCATCTTGGCCACTTAAATCCCCATTCTTTATTGAACTTCGATTAAATCCTTAAGAGGTTACATTAGGTAACCTTTTTAGTTTAGAGCCTTGTTCTATTAGTGGGCTTTGCTTATACATCCTTGTTATTGAGTTATTTCCTTTAACCCATTAAATCTTAGCCCAATATACATGTGGGTATCCCTTAGGGTTATGTTGGATAACCCTTAAGGTTAACCTTAATTAACCTTGGGTCAACCTTTTTGTCAACCCTTGGTTATCCTTGGGTTTGTAACTCGGATATAATATCCGGTTACCATTCATAATCGGCTTGCTTACCAATTTTTACTTTAAAATTCCTCTTCCTTATCTTTGGAAAACCTTGTGTAATTAGCTTCCAAAAATCCTTCATTTTGCTTGTAAAAATTCTAACTCCTTTAATTAGAAAATACCTTTGTTAAATTTCATTATTTTCTTTAACTTGTAAATTCTTGGTTGAAACCCTCTTTTTCTTTACTTTGGAGAAAAATGTGAATTTCAAACCCGAGCCCTTAAAATCCATGATTTTCGAAATAAATCTTTTATAAAATCATTTGGGGTCGGAAACCACCTTTGGAACGGTTTCCGAAGCTAAAATAACCATTTAAGAACACTTCACAAATTTTCTAGAAATTATTTTCGTGAAACTCATGTGCAAGATTTCGGGCTCCCTGCACACCTTCCATAAATCACGCCCAGTTTAAAAATCGGCTTTGAATCTGAAAAACTTGTCTTCATGAAAGTTGTAGCTATCGAAAAATGCTAGAACTTTTGTGTTTTGCACAAGATCCAGTTCGGCCTAGATCAGTACCAGTTTTTCATTTGAAAACGGGTTAACTCTGAAAAACTGGGTGGAGAACGTCCCAGGGTTCAACCACGGGTTTTGGGTAAAACGGAGGCCGTTGGAGCCTTATTTCAAGATTCTGTTCACGTTATCCTCTAGAAAAAGTTGTTCCGAACAACTTTCGTGTTTTGAGTTTTACCTCATTCAGCCTCTAAGGGCCTTAAAATTACCCTTTCCCGAAACTGGCCAGATTCGAATCCGAATTGGCAGTTTCGGTTCCTCATTTCGGTTTACGTCCTATTCGCGGAATCTATCTCGACCGATCACATCGGGAGCTTAGACAACATCAAACAGCACTTCTAACGTCCCATTGCAACCCATAAATCCATCTCATTCTACTTATGCAACCCCAAATCCGAAAATTAAAAAGACTAGGGTTACATGGTTCTAACTCATGCATCATCACATACCATCAACACAAAATCCAACCCTAAGTCTAGCATGCTCTCATGGCTGCCAAGGGCAGATTTTTGGCCTAATCTTAAGGGACATACAACCTACTTTCTAGCATGAAAAATCCATCATTTTCAAGCACAAATTTTAAAGCAATCAAGCATTAAAAATCAGCCAACCAACCCTAATCTTATCAAGCACACACACCATAGATGAGGGCAGAAAATTAAGGTGGACTTATGTCCTTACAAACCACTTGAATCAACATCAAAAACACTTAAATAAAGCTTAGATTCAAGGTGGTTTAAGAGATTTTACCTCAACCCAAGTTAGGGTTTTGAAATCCCAAAATCTTCCTTGGTTCCTTGGCTTGTTCTAACCCACGGTTTCTTCCAAGAAAATGCATCCAAAAATTTTTTTGTTAGCTCTTCTTGCTTCTAACCAAAAACTGAAAATCTCATGAAGAATAATCAAGTTTTTTTCTTACCTCTTTCTCTTCTTCCTCTTGCTCGGATTCCTTCCCAAAAGCTCACCAAAAATTTCTCAACTCCTTCCTTGTTGGTGGCTCACGGTCTTGCACAAGAAAGTGGAACCCAAAAGAGTTTTGTTAGCTTTTCCTTGCTCTAACAAAACCGAGCATCACAAGAAGGAGATCCAAAAATTTGTCAAGAGTTACTCACCTCTTTTTTCTCTTTCTTTCTTGCTCTTGGTTGGCCAACCCTTGAAGAATCCCACAAAATTTTCTCACTTTTCTCTCTAGCTCTCTCTAGCACCGAAACCCTTGAGATGGAAACCCAAAACTTTTTGAATCTCTCTCTCTCTCTCTCTCTCTCTCTCTTACTGCCGAGTATCACAAGGGAAATGGCAAAGCTTTTGGCTGCTTTGACAAGGAAAAGAGAAAGGAAAAGATGAGATGTCTTGAATGACTAGAGTGGTTGCTTTCTTGTCCCTTGATTCAAGGCTTTTGTCTTGTCATTTCCCTTCCTCTAGCTGGCCGAATCCAAGGGGCTGTAAGGGGGTTTGCTTGCTGCCGAAGTGAAGGGTGAGAGCGGGAGACAAGGCAGCCGGATTTGTGGAGGAAAAAGGGGAATAGGTTAGCTTATTTTAATGACTTGTTGACCAACCCTTTTTCCTTAAAAAAAAAAAAAAAACTTTTTCCCATGCTCCTTTCTTTTCCTTGGTGCAGCCGAACATGATGGGGAAGAGGGAGGGCTGCAGCTGGATTTTTGGGGAGGAATGGACAAGAGATTTAGTCCATTTTTTAAACAAAAAGTGACTAGACTTGATGGACAAAAGTGGTTCAACTTTTTCCTTGATTTATGGCTTTATGTCTAGTCTTGTTCTCATTAAATTTTATTTTCCTTTTGCTTCCCTTTGGCTGGCCGAAACTCATGAGGAGAGGGGGGGGAGTGCTGCCGGATTTGATGGAGAGAAAAGCAGCCCCACATGGCTAGCTTTGGCTAGAAAAAAGTGAGTCATAGGCATGGTGTTGTTGTCCTTTGCTTGGTTGGACTTGAAAAGCCATCTAGTTACTCTAACCAAAATAATTTCCTTTCTTTTTCCTCTAGTTGGCCGAACTTATGGGGGTAGAGGGCTGCCATTTGTAGTCTTGAGTTAGTGGAGGGTGATGTCAAGAGTTGATGTCATCTTCCACTAGCTCTTCCAAGGCCTTGTTTGGCCATCACGTCTTTCACAGCTCCTTTCGCGCTCTACAGTTATTTCCAACACTGGGATGAGCATTCTTATTTTATATTTTGGTCCAAAAATTCTTCCATGTAAATTTGGACCGAAAACTCTCTTTCTCCAAATTTTCGGAGACCTTTTTGCCCCTTAATTCTTTTTCGGTATGCTTGATTTTTCTAGGGTGGATTTATGGCTTATAAAACTTCATTTTCGGAGATTCTTTCCATATTCCTTGATCATA
The DNA here is from genome assembly GCA_025413485.1 of Ficus microcarpa. Lineage (NCBI taxonomy): Eukaryota > Viridiplantae > Streptophyta > Magnoliopsida > Rosales > Moraceae > Ficus > Ficus microcarpa. The sequence continues at coordinate 24,716,711 of CM046384.1, forward strand.
CTTGTAAAGTCGACGTTGTGACCCGTTCCGGTCAAACTTTGACTCTTTGGTCAACCCTTTGACTTTTGGTCAATCCTTTGACTTTTTGGTCAAACCTTTGACTTTTTCGGTCAAAGTTGACTTTCGTAAAATTTCATCATTTTTCATTCTATTTCCTTTAAAAACTTCATTCTTGGCTCGTAAAACCTTAATTGAGTCTCAAAATCATTAAATGAGGACTCGAACATCGTTTAAATAAAATTATGAATTTCTCATTATTATTCATAATTTTTCATATAACACTTCATAAATACATAAATTAGACTCTAATTCCTTATGAACAAGGAGATTACAAGTCTTCAAAATTTTGGGTCTTACAGTAGTATTTGTGGTAATATAGCATGCATTAGAAATTTTGATATGAAAATTAAATTATATGATAAGATTCTATAGTGGATAAGCTTCATTTTAGGCTTTAGAATCACTTGTTTTGCTTTTGTATGTCTAATGTTTTGTGCATTTGAAGTTGTGATATAAAACTAGAGAGAAAATGAACCTTTGGGATACAGTCTAGCCACAGGTTTTATGTACTCCGAACCCTTTAGCCTCAAAATTTTTATTATAAGTTATAGATCTAAAATTAGAGTCTTTAAGCTTTCCAATAAGGTATCATAATACTTGAATGGATAAATGTGCAGTTTTTGGTGAATTTTACAAATTTGGACTACGAACCGAAAGTCTTTACTGGTACCCTGTGCTAGCCACTGGTTTTGTATATTTTGGATCAGTAAGCCATAATTTTTTTTTCAAAACTGTTCCTATCATACAAAATAGACAGTATAAGCTTTCAAATGACATATCTTTTGCCTTATTTGGATTTGTAAGTAAATTGTTATGATTTTTCTAAGTTTACCCATGAATTTGGACTTGTGGTACATATATGGGACCAACAGTCACAAAACCTAAGTTTATGGTATGAAACGCTCAAAAACTAAAGGAAATAATTTTACGTCTGGAAAGTAGACATTTCAAGCTTCAAAATAAAATATCATACATTTAAAACGGATATGTACATAAAGTTTAATAAATCACATAGTATTATATTATAATCTGGTAAACTGAGATTTTACCGTAAGACATTTAGAAAAATATCCATATTAATATTTGAAATGCTTGAAATCTTGAAAAACAAATTGTAAAGACAAAACCTAGATGCTTCAAGCTTTCCAATGAGTTCTCAAGTGTCCAAAACGGGATTATACTCAAATTTAAATAAATCTTAAAAATTAAAGATTCTACACCGACAAAACGATTAAATATTAAAATGTGACATAAGGATAAGTCATAATATATGTACATATTTAGTTATGAAATGAGTTGGTATTAAATGTACAATCAAATAATGCGAAAAACCCTAACTTTACAAAGTTGAATCATAAATTTTAAATGGGCTAAAATAAAGTACACCAGAGGGTTATTAGGCATACATCAAAAGATTATCTTAGGCCAATTAAATAATCATAACTGAGGGGATTGGCTCTTACAAGCCCAATAATAGATGGGAGGTATACACTTAGGTGATTTCTTGTCACCTTGATTGATTAATTAATTAATAAATAAAGACATAACCAAATGTAATTATTAAAGTATTTAATTAATTGATTAATCATTAATTAATTAATTAATTATAAGAGTTAGTAGGTGATAAGTAAGATTATTATGTTCAATAACCACATAATTATAATACATGATTAATTAGATATTAATTAATTATTAATCATTAATTATTGATATAATCATCAAAATAACTATGGATGATTAATTAGAGATTAATCAAATTATTAATTATTAATATCAGAATTTATAATTAATAACTATTATATGAGAAAGAATATTTAAGTAACATAATTAAATTATTAACAATATAATTATTAATAAGTCAATTAAAATTACATAATTTAATTATAATTACTCAATTAAGTAAAGTAATAATTAACTACTACCTAATTAATTAGTTAATTGATTAATTAATCAATTAAATTAAGAAAAATTAAAGTAATTAAATAATAATAGTAGAAATTTATTTGACAGTTAGTAATTAATTTAAATAAATTGTTAAGATTAATTATGATATAAGTAAATTAAGCTCACTTTAATTTATAAAATAAATAAATAAATGAATAAAATAATATAACTATGATTCTATCTAATAACGAGATATTGTTAAATTAGGACAATTTCTCAAATCTGCATAGTAGGTGATACAGCTCCGGAAGTTTAAACACATAAGACAAGTAAGTACAAATTTTAACTACAGCATGGAACAAAATATCTTTCTTTGTTGATGTTCTATGTTTGCTATGATTTGCCTTGATAATGTAATACGTATATGAGTTACATGTATTGCCTTGATTAAGCTGTAACGACCCGCCTAACACAGGCCGTTACCTTACTTACGTACTTACATACATGAATAACTTATACCGAACTTACTTACTTTGTTGATGCTCTATGTTTGCTATGATTTGCCTTGATAATGTAATACGTATATGAGTTACATGTATTGCCTTGATTAAGCTGTAACGACCCGCCTAACACAGGCCGTTACCTTACTTACGTACTTACATACATGAATAACTTATACCGAACTTACTTACTTATTGCATGAAACACAGCGGAAATTTTTTTTTTATAAGGTATATGTACAAATACGAAATATAAAATATGAACTAAAGTATAGTTGTGCGTACGAGCATACTACAAAATAACAGTCACTGAACATTACATAAATTCTCATAATTATTCAAAACGCGTAGCGGTTTCCATTTCCCACTATTCACAGTGCCCGGCCACGCGACTCCACCTTGCATCTTCATCAGCTGGCAGGTTGCTTACCTACAGCACAAACTTAAAACAATGAACTTTCGCTCAGCAAGTACAACTCCTATACCGCGACACATAACCTTAAGTCTTATGCTATTCATAACATACACATCATTTCATTACATAGCACAACATTGCATAAACATACATAAACCAATTATGTTCATATTATGCTTGTTTATTCTTAATTCCTTATTCTACTTATGGGCCCTTAACGTGAGTGTTCGTATCTGGCGCGCAACTATGGATTGGTTGGGGCGGCCAAACCATTTCCAACTCAACCCACAGTTCAACCCGTCCTAGTGCGGGTGGTACGACACAGGCGACGTATCGCCTTTCCTTATTTTCCATCTTGTTATTCTTAAACGTGTCATTCACAAATCCATGTCGTGAACATACAAACCGATGTCACTTAATCATACAGCACAATCATATTATAATCTTACTTAAGCATACTTTGCTTATTTAGCACATTTCATAACATAAACTTATCATATATACAACATAGCATACAATCATACACATAGCACTTAGCATACCAAACATATCTAGGTAAGTATACAACTAATAGTCTATGCTGTAGGCGGCGTTGTACTTACCTCGTCTATTCCTGACGTGAAGCTGTTCCACCTCGGGGCTCAGCTGCAGGTTACTTCCTGCTTAATCGAAAGACTAGGTAAGGTTCTAATCTAAGACCATAATAATTGGTTTTACACCAACATTCATGCATGGCTTTGGTTATATGTCCCTCTATTGTAAAACATATTATGAGTGGTTACACTAGGTAACCTCACCTACTTGGTTTACTACATCGCTCTTACGAGCTCATACAACAACCTACTAGGTTACGTTGGATAACCTTCCATACTAATCTTACTTGTGAGCAAGTAGGTTTAGGCTAGCACCTAACCTCGGCTTAACAATTATCTTATCCACTAGGTTAACCAAAGTTAACCTCTAAGGTTACTAAAGTCAACCCTCTTTGGGTCAACCTCGGGCTTTGGGGCTAAGCCCTGTAACTCGGGGGAAATTTCCGGTTACTCGTCGTAACTACTAACCTTGCAAACCTTGAACTTGAACATCTTAATTTCTTTTCTTTATCATTGAAAAAGTTTTTGGCTTAAAAGCCTAAAAACTGCTATACTTCCCCTTAAAAATCCTTGAATCTTAAAACATGGTTTAGAAAATATTTGAAGGTTAGAAATTGCCTTTGGAACAGTTTCTGTGTTCAAAACAGTGTTTAAGACAGGAAAAACTGTTTTTCCTAACTGGTTCTAGAAAATCCTGTGCAGGAATTTCTTGCTCCCTGCACAGTTTTCAGGTTTCAAGTTATAGTTTAAAATCCTTTTAGAATTAGAAAAAGTTTTCTTCACGAAAGTTCTAGCTCTCGAAGAGTTCTAAAAATTTCGTGTTTTAAGCAAAGTCTGGTTCTACACCGTTTAATACCAGTTTTAATTTGAAATTCACTGATCATAAAAACTGGGTCCAGTCAGACCACCTTCGGTTTTTCATAAAAACGGAGGCCATTGGAGCCTTATTTTGGGAATCGGTTCACGTTGACCCCTAGGAAAAACCTTGATCTACAACTTTTATGTTTTACATTTTGACCCATTCGGCCTCTAAAGACCTGCAATTACCCATTTTCTGAGACTGACCAGTTTGGGATCCGAACTGGCAGTCTTGTTTACTAATTTCGGTTTACGTCCTAAGTCGCGGGTTATATCTCGACCGACCACTTCGGGAGCTTACTAACAAATCATGCAGCATTTCTAACGTTATGCATGTCCCAACATGCAAACCCAACACGTCCATGCAGCCCATGAAATCCGAACCCTAACCTGGGGTTGCATGGTCTAGCATGTTCATACCATTCAACCATTCTTATTCATGCATACCATTCCATTCTAGCACATCCTAACATACAATCACATAATTAATCATACATCTAAGGGACATATAACCTCATGTAAGCTCTAGCATGCAATCCTGGCATACAAAACCAATCATAAAAATATTAATGACATAATTAAACCAAACCACCCTTAAGCCTAACTAATCAAGCACTAAGCAACTTATGGGCATAAAAATAAATTTGAGCTTATGCTCTACAAACTTGGCTTGAACAAATACATTTAAATCTTGACTTAAAAACTTGATTGAAATGAGATTAAAGCTTTTGAAAAATTACCTTGAAATGGGTAGGGTTTGGCTCTAGGTTTTGAACCAATTCTCACCCTTGACTCCAAGCTCCCTAGAACCGGTTCTATCTCACCCAAAATGCACCAAAACTTGGTTGGTTTTGGACTTAAAATCAGCCTCCCCCTAGTGCACGGCCACACCACAAGTTTGGACCCAAAAACTGAAATTTTCCACTGCTTTTCCCTGCACACACAGTGGCTGCTCCTAGACCCAAAATTTGTCTCCAAATCTTGTTTTCGGTTGCTCGGAACACACCCGAACTCTCCCCTAAAGTCTCCCCTAACTTTTTAGAATTTTTTTTCTCTCTTTCCCCTACTCACTACCCACGGCCACAGCCCAAAACAGTGGCTGGAAAAATTTCTGCACTCTTCCTCTTGCTTCCCCTCACCAAACCGAACACACACACAAGGTTGGTTCAAGAAATTTTTTTGTTTCTCTTCCACTCTCTCACTCACGGTTTGGCTGAAGAAAAATGGGCAGAAATTAGCTAGATTTTCTGATTTAAAATGAGGGAAAGGCACCTCTATTTATAGGCAATGTGGGACTTTTGGAATCTAGAATTTTGACCCCAAAACTTTTGAATTTTTTTCACAAAAGCCCCCCCTTGGCCGGCTGTCAATGAGTGGAGAACAAGCAAGAAAACTCTAGAACAAGACACTTGTCTTGTGTGGATTTGCTCTCCAAAAAGTTGGTGATGTCATAATTAAAAACTTTATGATGTCATAAATCATAAAGGCTTGTTTGTCTACTTTTCCACAAAGCAGTATAATTTAAACTTAACATAGATAAATCTAATACTGTGTTGTACTAATATACAGTATTAATATTTTATACTGTCATAAAAATTTTATCTGTGAAAAATCGGGCTGAAAAATTTTTTCTTTATTTTTTCGAACCCTTTTGCCCTGTGCTCTAATTTTGCGTGCTTGATTTTTCTATGACGGTTTTAGTTCCTATTTACGTCGACTTATCCAAAAAAATGGATTTTCATAATATTTTTCCTATACTGCGAGTTACAAAAAGTAAACTTAGGGTTTTGACCATTTTGGTCAAACTTTGACTTTTCCGGGTCAAAGTTGACTTTTTTGGTCAACCCTTTGATTTTCCTAGAATCATGTAAAATTCATCTCTTTTCATCTGAAAAGATCATTCATCAATCAAAACAAGCATATTCGAGTCTTATAAAACTATAAGAGCTCGTAACACATAATGGAGTTCTAAAGCGAACTTTTTCCTAAAATGCCGGTACGGCATACATTCAATTCCTTCTAGAAGGAAAAATATTCACATAGAAAAGCAGGTATTACATAAGCATTTGCCGTGCATAACTTCTCTTACACTGACATAATTGACATGCCTTACAGATATTTATGTCATAATGATAGATGCATAGTGACATGTAAATCTACACATTGTCACAATTAATAAGAATGAGGCAAATGAAAGATAGGATTAAGTGTCGTACCAACCTCCACTTAGTTAGAGGATATTAGAAGAACGAAAGTTAAAAAATATGACCTTGAGGCTGTTGGACGGTTGCTCCCCTAACTCCCCATTGGTTGCACGTTTATACGTACGACATAGGGGCTCTTATGTAGACAAAATATGTATATAATGAAGCACAATTGAACACACATAAATCATATGCATTTTTAAATAATCATGATGTTCCGTGTGATGATAAGATTTTATGAAAATATTTTGTGAGATATTGTTTGTACTTGCTGAGCAAAAGCTCATATGTGTGTGTTCGTACTGTAGGTAATGCGGTTAAGCAGCCCACTACTTAGATGTTTTATGGACTGACAAAACTGTGCGGAGGCGATGAATGAAGGAAGTGGGATACCACCATGAATTTATTTCTGCATTTAGACTTCTTAAATTATTTTGTATCGACTTTATTTATAATTATATTCCGATGTTTTGGTATTACTAAACTAGTATGAGTACTTTACGAGAAAAAGACTTTAGACTCTTTTCTTTTAACTTACATGAAGTTATAGCTTTTTGAATATTGTCTAAATATGAATTTGAATAGGATATTTATTAGCTAGAGGTTTTCAATTTCCTCAGTTAAAAATTTTAGTAATTCTAACTTTTGTAGCACGAATATGATTTATAAAAAAAAAAAAAATTTTGTATTTTTTAAACCAAACATAAATAAGTGTTAAGACTAAATTAAATAAGAATAAGTAAGCTAGTTAACAGTCCAAAAAATCGGATCATTACATTTATAAACTAAAATAATTGAAAAGTTATTAAAAGTTTCAATATATATATATTTTTTATAAGAAATGAGTTTTATGACTTTAATGTCAATAAATAAGTAGAGATGCTAAATCTAATGTCCTAAAACTTAAAAATAAAAAAAAAATAAAATTAAAAAAACATGTTTAACTCTAATATTTTATCAATTACATAAGTTTAACCTTCAAAACTATTAGGTAATTTAAATATCTTAACACGTTAATTGTTTGGTTATTGAAGCCAACAAATCTTGGAAAAAATGAAACTTTTGACCTAAAAGTATTGAGAAAAATTGTTAGAAAAAGAAAATGACACGAAAGAAGATGAGATAGATGGAAGGAAAAAAAAAAAGAAAAAAAGAAAAAGAGTAATGCCTTGTGGAAACTGAAAATTGAATAGAAAGAGAGAGAATAAAAGAAAATAGTGAAATTATTCGGTGGACCGGATGTATCACGTCATCGTGCTTGTTAGATACATCCATGCAATAAAAATTTCATAATTGGGTGTTTTTTCTATGTTATCCCTTTGTTTTATTTTTCTCTTTCCTAATGTCCAATATATTAGTTGTTAAATCAAAACTACCATAAATATATCACGTGAATCTTTTATCATAATCAATTAAATTTAAATAAATATCACTTTTTATATCACTTGACATTTTCAATTAGTTTTTGCTTTTAGAAAAAAAAGAAAGAAATAATATTTTGAATGGCTGTTTAAATCATTTCTCGAATCAATGGGGAATAGGCCACCAATCACATTTTTTACAAACCAGGATCAAGCAATGTCAAATGCTCTACAAAGTGTGTTGCCTACTACTAGACATCGCCCATGTCAATGGCACATTGCAAAAATGCCCCATCACATTTAGGGGCGTTAAATGCAGATTTCAGGTTTTTTTTTTTTTTTTTTTCTTGAAAGAAAATTAATTAAAAGTTTAAAGTGACAAAAGATTATTTCTTTTTTTTTTTTTGTAAAAGCAAAAATTAATTAAATATATCAAATGATATAAAAAATGATGTTACTTCAAAAGAAAAATGACATTGATTAGTTTGCTTTTTCAATCTCATTTTAGTTATATGAATTTAAATGTCATGTTTCTTTCTTTCTTTCTTCTCCTTCTCCTTCTTTTATTTATTTATTATTATTATTATTATTATTATTATTATTATTATTATTATTATTATTATTATTATTATTATTATTATTATTTTCTTTTTTTTGCAATTTAAACACCATTTTCGTGGATTTTGGGATCAAAATTGTACTTACGGTATTTTATTTATTTTTCTACAAGCAAAATTTAATTAAATGTTTAAAGTGCCAAAAATTATTTTTTTTTCTAAAAGCAAAAATTAGTTAAATATATCAAGTGATATAAAAAATAGTATTTATTTAATTTTAATTGATTATGATAAGAAATTTAGGTGAGATATATTTGGTTGTTTTGACTTGACAATTAATATATTGCACATTAAGAAAGAGAAAAATAAAATAAAGGAATGACATGGAAAAAATACCTAAAAGTTAAATTTCTATTGGACTGGTGTATCAAATAAGTACGATGATGTGATATATCCGGTTCACCGAATAGAGAGAAGGGACGGAAAGGAGAGAAAAGAGGAGTCAAAAATCAAAATAAAAATTTGAAGAGGGAGAACTGATTCATAAAATCATTCTATGTGTATTAATCGTGTGAGCAAACTTTTTTCTGGAAAAAAATAATAATAAATGTTGAGACGCAAAACTGAAAGGGAGAAGTTTATTATTATTATTATTTTTTTATTTTTTTAACAAAGACATTATGCCGCAAGTTCAAATAAAGCCCAACAATTGTAAACGTTTCAACTGCTGCAATGATGAATCATGCAAACTTTTCTTCCGTTTACCTAACTTCAGAATGGACGGTGAATCCCCACATCACGTAAAAGTTAGGCTTGAAAATTTGTTGGAAGAAAAACCCTTTCATTAATACCATGGAGAGAAACTCCATTTGTATAAGGGAGATTTTGATTTCTCACTCTGCCATAACTCAGCCACCTAAAAAATTTACTCACCATTGCCACGAAAATGAACCTCCGAAATCTCAGTTCTTCACCTGCCTCTCGGTCTATTTTCCTTCATGTCATTCTTCTTCTTTCTTCCATTGTCCTTCTGCAGCCTTCTAATAATATAGTCAGTGCACTAAGCAATGAAACTGATAAGTTTGCTTTGCTCAAGTTGAAAGAATCGTTTGATGATCTAGATGGGGTCCTCAACTCGTGGAACGACTCCATCCACTTCTGCATCTGGCATGGAATTTCATGCGGCAGGACGCATCAAAGGATTACAGGCTTGAACTTGGAGGGTTGTAACTTGCGAGGAACTATATCGCCTTACATAGGGAACCTTAGCTTTCTAAGGTTCTTTAATCTTGGAAACAACTTTTTCTCTGGTGAAATCCCTTCAGATGTGGATCGTTTGTTCCGACTGCAACGTCTCAATCTGAGCTACAACATGTTGGAAGGTAATATCCCATTGAACTTGAGCTTTTGTTCAGACCTTCGAATATTAATCCTTGGAAACAACAAACTTACTGGCATGATTCCGATGGAGCTTGGCTCCTTGGGGAAGCTTGTGGTACTTGTTCTTGATTCAAACAATCTCACAGGAGGCATCCCAGCTTCCATAAGGAACATGTCATCACTCGATGCATTGTCTTTGGTGTCTAACAATTTGGTGGGAACTGTTCCAGAGGATTTAGGCAGATTGGAAAGCTTGACAAGTATCTACATATCTGCTAACAATCTGTTTGGTACAATCCCTCTTTCCCTCTATAATATATCCTCCATTGAAAATTTCTTTATTTCCTATAACAAATTTACTGGCACTCTTCCTTCCAACATTGGCCACAAACTCCATAACCTCCGGGAGTTCAGTGTTGCTGATAATAAATTTTCTGGGACAATCCCAGATTCCTTTCCCAATGCATCTTGGCTTCAACTACTTGACATCTGTAATAATGACTTTGTCGGCCAAGTTCCATCGAGTTTGGGAGAACTTCCAGACCTTTATTGGCTCAATTTGGGTAATAATAGTTTGGGAAGTTATTCTGCCAATGACTTGGATTTTGTTACATCTTTAACAAATTGCAGCAATATGGCCATGTTAGACTTCAGTTTCAACAACTTTGGAGGAGTTTTACCCAACTCTATAGCCAATTTGTCAACCCAACTCACAAGATTGTATATGGGATTCAATCAAATATCTGGAAATATTCCTGAAACACTAGAGAATTTGGTCAAATTAATTGTCTTGGGCATGCTGGATAATCTCTTCACTGGGGTCATTCCATCCTCTCTGGGAAAGTTAACAAATTTGCAAGTGTTGGATTTGGGATCAAACTCGTTATCAGGAAATATCCCCTCATCTATAGGAAACCTCACTCAACTGTACGAACTTTCTCTAAGGCGCAACAAGTTAGAAGGAATTATTCCTCCAGATATTGCAGGCTGCCAAAGTCTACAATTCATTAAACTTTCCCATAATGGCTTGACTGCTCTCCCCAAAGAGACTTTTAGTCTTTCATCCTTGGTCCAACTTGCCCTCTTGTCAAACTCATTAAATGGAGGCCTACCTGTGGAAGTGGGCAATCTAAAGAGTTTGAGTACGCTCAGCCTCTCCGAAAACAATCTCACTGGCGAACTCCCAAAAACCATTCAAGGCTGTGAGAGTCTAGAATACCTTTACCTAGAAGGGAATCTCTTTCAAGGGACCTTGCCTTCTACTTTGGCATCCCTAAGAGGTCTTCAGGATTTGGATATTTCGAGAAACAACTTTACAGGACCAATTCCAAAGGATCTAGAGAAACTTACTTCGTTGTCAAACTTGAATCTTTCTTTCAACGATCTGGAGGGAGAAGTACCAAAAAAAGGAGTTTTTCAGAACATAAGTGCAATATCAGTGGCAGGAAATACTAGACTTTGTGGTGGTGTGCCTGAATTGCAGCTTCCAGCTTGCCCCATCAAGGAATCGAGGAATAGAAAAATCAATGGCCACAAACTAACAACCATTATGCTTTGTGTGGGGGCGGTTCTCCTACTACTCTCAGCTTTGGCTATTTTCTATTGGAAGAGGAAATTGATAAAGAAATTGTCTCCTACACACTCGACAATCAACTTTCTTTCAAAGGTTTCTTACAAAAGTCTTTATCAAGCTACCAATGGATTCTCTCCAAGCATGTTGATTGGAACAGGTAGCTTCGGTTCAGTATATAAAGGAATTCTTGATGACGAAGAAGTTGTTGCTATCAAGGTCCTCAATATTCAACGGAAAGGAGCTTCCAAGAGTTTCCTTGCTGAATGTAATGCACTGAGAAATATCCGGCATAGGAATCTGGTCAAGATTTTGACATGTTGTTCTAGCATTGATTACAGTGGCAATGAATTCAAAGCCTTGATCTTTCATTACTTGCCAAACGGAAGCCTAGAGAGGTGGCTCAATCCGGAGACCAGGGATGAAAACATGTCCTCCAGTTTAAGCCTAATCCAAAGACTAAACATTGCCGCCGATGTGGCCTCCGCTGTATACTATCTTCATCATGAATGTGACCAACCGATCATTCACTGTGACTTGAAGCCTAGCAACGTGCTTCTTGACGATGAAATGATTGCCCATGTAAGTGATTTTGGATTAGCAAGATTGATCTCTGATGACAGTGACTCCTCTGGAAGGCAAAGTAGCACAATTGGAATAAAGGGAACCATTGGCTATGCTCCTCCAGGTACATAACAACTTAGAAGTACTTTTAATTGAGGTGTATATACAAGTATATAAATATATTTGCGCACGCACACACATTAGTAGAACTACGTGTATTGCACATGTGCTTATTTTGCTGAGCTTTATTGCTTGATAAAATATATTGATAAGGTTCTCTTTGAAATTAAATACAAGAAATAGAACAGAATAATAACAAAGAAATTACTTTATTTGGTTCTCTTACATTGAAATTGCCCTTTTAATTTGAATGGTCTCTTTCACCCTTTGAAATTTTCATTTCTAAACTAGAGGATTAACTCTTCCACTTTACTACTAATATGTTGTAATTTGTAAAATGTATGGCTTTAACTACAAACTACTTGGGTTTTTTGTTTTTTTTAAACGGTTTTTCTTGGCATGAGTTACAGAATATGCAATGGGTGGTGAGCCATCAAGACAGGGAGATGTGTATAGCTATGGAATCCTTGTATTGGAGATGTTCACTGGAAGGAGACCTACTGATGAAATGTTCAAAGACAGTTTCAATCTTCATAACTTCGTTAGGACGGCATTGCCAGATAAACTTCTGCAAGTAGTGGACCCTACTCTTCTTCCCACAGAAGTTGAAGGAACAACAAGACGAAGAGAAGACCAAGATAGAAACTACAACAACATCCAAGCCGTAGAGATTGATGCAGATGAAGGAAACATCAACTCCGATAACCGAAACTGGATCCAGATTAATACTAAACTGCAAAACTATTTGATTTCAGTCTTCGAGATCGGACTTGCTTGCTCAGAAGACTCTCCGAATAATAGAATGAGCATGGAAGATGTCATCATGAAGATACAGCATATAAAAAATGCTTACGTGGGTGAAAGGATATGTAGAGAGGGGCCAAGTAACTTCTGAGAACTTCTTTGGGAAGAGTTAATGCTGTCTTCTTTGTTTTCTCTGTCCGATAACAAAGAAAGGCCCTTTTTTTTTGTGAATTTTTTTTTTTTTCACTATGTTACTGGTATTACTCTAAATAGAGAAACAATCTAACTATTATCTAAACTGCTGGAGATTGATTCTAAAAGGGTGAAGACATTTTATTTTGTGTGGCTTTGATGAGAAATAGACTTTGGCATAACTATCGATTACTTGAATATCTATCATATGCATGCTTGCTCTGTTTTTATTCTGTTTTGATATGCTTATTAAATAAACATGAGTTTCATAGGCACATATTCCATGTATAAATTTTATTTATGTTATTGAACTCCACTTCACTATGTAGCCACTATATATATATATATATATATATTTCAAAGTTCTATTGTGGAGACATACACTGTTTACTATCTACGTAGCCTATAAGACTTGTTCGAACTAACAAAATTGATGAACGTCAACTTTGTTTTTGGTTTTTCCTACCTCATTTCAAAGAGAAAACAATGCAAGACAATTAAGTATTACAAATTTACATCAGTTTTGCGAACATTACTTTTTACAAAATGGAACATAGAGAGTATGAAACATCAATTTTAGGAGCAGGATAGGAATAGTTGCATCCATATGAAGCAAAACGACTAATAATGTACACTATCAAAAAGTGAAAACGACATAAATCAACTCTTTGCAGTTCAATAGAATTCCTTTTTCCTCAAAAAAGAGGAGAAAAGAAAAGAAAAGAAAAATGCAAGAGAAGGTTCACAAAAAGGATTTTTCGTTTCTGATCTAAGCTTAAGAAAATTATTACATGGTTATGCTATATTAGAAAGAATGAAACAACGACATTGTTATATATAGAAAATATGCTTCTGGTCATAAAACCTTCAGCTTTTGACCTTGCAATCCATTCCAGAAGGTAGCTGCATTCATTACCTTCTTACCAGGAAGCTGAACTTCGAGTACCTAGTGACCAAATAATAATAATAATAATAATAAAGATAAAAGATTAAAAAGAAAAATGTTCCAGTACCGAAAGTTGAGTCGTCACAATATCATAATTAGAAGCCATAAGCAATATGGCTTAGGACGATGGATTGCTCAAAGTGCCACAATAATATGTATTTTCTCAAATACAACGTTTAAAAAATTTTCAAAAACCCCAGATTCTTTATGAAACCAGCCAAAAAATTATATATATATAAAAAAAAAAAAAAAAAGTCCCATCATGTTTCCAAAACCAACCCCAACCTACAAAAACCTCCACCAGCCGCCCCAGATCATCGGAACACGAGCTCGCGGCCGCCTGATGCCTCCCAAGTGCTCTGAATGAAAAATAAATGTTCTTACATCCTCCCATCAATCTCTCAGGTGGTTGGATGTTGCCTAGAACATGCATCATCTGTTGCAAAAACATTCTTTATGTCGGATTGTGTTGTCGTTGAGATTAGGGAGCCAGAACTAGTGCCAGCCGGCTACCCCCATGGTCAATTCATGGCAAAATTGTCAATTTTAATTAAAAGAGTGGCAGAGTGGTAATTAAAAGAAAAACAAAGGTTTTAATCTATTTTATATTTTTATAGGAAAGTGGGATGACGACGTGTGACAAGTTTAGAAATAAGAGAGTAATAAAACAAGTGGCAGTAACATTTCTCCATTAGATGGCATTTGCAGTTGTGGGGGTGGTCAAGCCTTTTTTTTTTTTTTTTTTTTTTGTTAGCAAAACAAACACAAAAATTCTAGTGAAAGGGAAACTTAGCATCATGGAGTGCGGCTTGTATTGAATTTTGCAGTTTGATTAATGAAGGATTGTGGAATTTAATTTAGAATTAATTTTATAAATGTCACCCGCAATATGCATAGTTTTGCAGTTTGTCCTTCAGTTTTTCAAAATCATTTAAACTGTCCTCAAATTCCGTCTATTTGCTTAAACGGAATTGATAACATGGCATGCTATTAAATCTTAATGAAAGATAATTATTTATCATATACACTCTAGTTATTATAGAATATAAAATAATAACTAAAAAAAAAAACCACTCTTTCTCTTCTCCTAGCCATGTTCAATTCTAATCTCTTTCTCTTCTTAGATCCAACCCACAAACAACTCCTTTCTACCACCAAAAAAAAAAAAAAAAAAAAAAAAACACGAACAACCCCACTCACCCTCGTGAGGAGATCTGCTACCGTTGCAACACCGTCATGAGCAGGTTCGGTGACACGCTCACGAGCATGTCCGATGACGGCGAGGAGTTGTGACTATGGTTGTTTGTGTCTCTAAACTGAGGGGCAGGGTGGGTGGCAAAGGTGGCTGGGGGTGAGCTAGGTCGTCGGATTGATTGGGGGAATGCAGTGCTGGTGCCATCAGAGGAGGGGAGGGGAGGGGAGGGGAAGGGGTGGACGGGCACTATAAGAATTTTGACTTTAAAAGACCAAACTTTTTGATACCAAAAAAAATTTGGTAGCAGAAAATAGACTTTCCGTTACCAAATTTTGGTAGTTGAAAAGTATAGACATTTTGTTACCAACTTTGGCAGCAAAAACAACATAATCCGCTACAAAATATTTTTGGTAACAAATGACATGGCAAGAATCGAATTTTGGTTCCCGCCAAAATTATTTTGCTACCAAAACACTATACAGTGACAAAATGTTAACATTCCACTACCAAGATTTGGTAGCAAATTATAATCTTTTGCTACCAAAATTATTTTGGTAGCAAAAAAATTGGCGGGATGCCAAATTTTTTCCTGCTAATGTTATTTGCTACCAAATTTCATTTGGTAGCAAAATGTGATATTTTGCTACCAAATTTTGGTAATGGAATATATATTTCCGCTATCAAATTTTGGTAGCTCAATCTCACAGTTTGCTACCAAACATATTTTGGTAGCAAAAACATTGGTAGGAAGGCAAAAATTTCCCCCCTAATGTCATCTGCTACCAAATTTCTTTTGGTAACAAAATATTATATTTTGCTATCAAAATTTGGTAACAGAATATAAATTTCTACTACCAAATTTTTGTAGCGAAACATATCACTTTTGCTATCAAACTTGTTTTGGTAGCAAAAATGTTGGCGGGAAGTCTAATATTTTCCCGCTCAACTCATTTGCTACCAAATTTTGATTGGTAATAAAATAGTACATTTTGCTACCAAAGTATGGAAGCAGAGTATGAGTTTCTGTCACAAAATTTTGGTAGCAAAATGTAGCAAAATATTATATTTTGCTACCAAACCTATTTTGGTAGTTTGGTACCAAACCTATATCTTGCTACATTCTGTCACAAAATATTACATTTTGCTACCAAACCTATTTTGGTAGTGAAAACATTGGCGGGAATTTAAAATATTTATTGCGGATGGTTTTTGCTACCAAATTAAATTTGGTGAGAAATTGATATTTTGTGCTACTAAAAGTTAGTAGCAAAATATAGTTTTTAACTACCAAACTATAAATTTGGTAGTGAAATATATTATTTTTTGCTACTAAATTTTGGTGGTAGAAAGTAAGAACCGCAACCAAACTAATATTGTTGTGGCGAAAAGGAATTTTTTGTTACCAAAAGTTACTTTTGATAGCAAATCTTCAAAAAACTTTATCACCTCATATCTTATGCTTGTAAACTTTTATTTTAATTTTTGTTTATAATTTTTCACGAATGTGTTCAATACAAAGTTTGTAAAAATAATATATTTTATATGAATGAATATATTTAGTGATTTAGTTTTTTTTTTGTAATACATATAAGTTTGTATGATATTTACATATTATATATGTTATACATAAAGTTGACAATGTACTTACAACAGTATTTTATTACTTTAATAAATAAAATAAGATATAAAATCTTGAAATCTATATTTTTTGTTATAATATGGCTAAAAATTATTTTAAATAAATTTTTGTTATCAAATTATAATTATTTTCATTTTAAAAAAAATTTTCTTCCGACTACCAAAACAAAAGTTGGTAGCAAAATACATGTTTTTGGCTACCAAACTAATATCTGGTAGCAAAAATATGCTTTTTTTGCTATCAAATTTTGGTAGCAGAAAGCAAGAATCCACTACCAAAAGTTTATTTTTGTAGCGAAAAGTCATCTTTTGCTACTAAAAGTTACATTTGGTAGCAAATATTCAAGAAACTAACCTCATATTTTATGTTAAATCAAAATACTTAATAGCATGACAATATATTTATACAAAACTTCTACCCTGAGTACACGCAAAGGAGCCGTAGACAGGCAAGTGAAATCCAATCCATGAAATAATTTGATCTATGGATAGTATCATTGTGGTAAAAATTGTAATGCCAAAAGAATCATTACCGCGGGGTATAGAGAGGGAAGTTACTTGTATTTTATTTATTTATTTTTGTTTATAGTTTTTCATGAATATGTTTGATACAAAATTTGTAACAACAATATGTTTTATGTGAACAAATTTATTTGGTGATTTAGTTCTTTCTTTTAGGACATATAAGCTTGTATGATAAGTATTAAATATGTTATATATATAGAGTAGACAATGAATATATTGATGATAGTATCTTATTACTTTATTATATAGAATAAGATATATCATTTTGAAAGCCATATTTTATATTATAATGTGGCTAAAAAATGGTTTAAAATAAATTTTAGCAATCAAATAATAATTTTTCTCATTTTTAAAAAAATTTTCTTTTCACTACCAAACCAAAATTTGATAGTAAAATACGTGTTTTCGGCTACCAAATTATTATTTGGTGGTAAAATGAATGCTTTTTTGCTATCAAAATAAATTTGGTAACTAAATCTATTTTAATTATATAAACCCATAACTTATTCGCCATTCGTACTTTAGAAAAAATTAAAAACTTCATCCAATATTTCAAAAAACACTAAACACTCTATCTCTCTGTCTCTAACTCTCTAACTCTATCTCTAACTCTCTCGATCTATCTCTCTCTAGCTACTCGCACATTCCTTTGCCGTACCGTCTCCAGTCGATGCCGTCCCTTCACCGCGCCATCATCAGACCTTCGTCGCGCCGTCAGCAGGCCTTTGCCGTCCCATCGCTGCGCTGGCACCATCTCCACCGTCCCATCTCCACACCATTGCCAGTGCTTCACGGTTGCCAGCCATTACCAGTCGCCACCGTCAATATTGCTGTGACCAACCAATGGGAATCAGGTAAATCTCGCGACGCAAAAATCCATACTGAAAACCCAAAAGTATTTATATCAAATCCCCTAATCAAGATCCAAATAATTTCTTAAAACTGATTCCGATGTAAACAGCCAAAAAACGACAACAAATTTGAAAAAAAAAAAAGGGCAAATATATTTCTCAAAGTTTGAATATCTTAGTGTGGCTTATACTTTAATTATTGTTACAAAGGCTTTCATTTGGTTTAATTTAATCAATTTACAAGTTTTTTCTTGCTATGACATGTCACACCGTGAAGTTTTTCCACTCCTTCGCAATCAAACCTCAATTTTTTTTAGGTTAATTTGGGTTGTTGACTCACTTTCATTCAATCTTTCTTATGTGTAAACGATGTAGGATTTTTTTTTTTTTTGGTTGGATTTCAGATTTATAGTTTGGTTTTAGATATGGATAAGAGTTGGATCTTTGTGACGAATCAACTTTTGGAGACGTAAAGGAGTGAAGTGAAAAGATTTATTTAACAAGCATGCAATCACCTAGATGAGGAAGGAAAGTGTCATTGTCCTTGTAAAAAATGTTTGAATTGTTATTCCCATCGTATAGATATTGTTGAATGTCATATATTTCTTAAAGGATTTAGCTCGAATTATGTAAACTGGGTTAATCATGGTGAAAAGGATCTCGATACTCCCAATATACAAGATGAAGAATATGATGCAGAAGGAGAAGGAAGTGACAGTGATGATGATGAAGATGAGATGGTGAATGCACTAAATGATGCATTTCCAGATATCTTTCCATCTTCAATAACTGATGGTGCGGAAAGAAATGATACCAAAGATTGCGAAGAAGAGACACCTGATTTAGATGATTTGTTCGTTGAAACATGGAGAGAGTTATATGAAAGATGCACAAAGTTCTCTGCATTGACTTTTTTAGTGAAATTACTTCATATAAAAGTACTGAATAAATAGAGTAACAAGTCTTTCAATATGTTGTTGAAGTTACATCACGAGATATTTCCAGAAGGCTCGAGAATTCCCAATTAACATCTTATTTGTAAATAGCCTAATCAACCAATGTTCGAAGACCTACTACATGTCAAGCAACCAACAAATTAATGACCAAGAAAGGAAAGCTTGAGGTTAAGTATAGGGATTCTGAGCTCCGAGTTCATGGAGAGAATGCGGGCAATTACAAGCAAAATTGGTTCTATTGTTCGCCATCATGCTCCATTATAATATAGCGGTTGGGGCAAGATTCCTGAAAATCAACAGAATGAATGCATAAGACATTTGAAGGTATTTTTCTTTTCTCACTTACTCTTTATAATAGTGTAGATAAATTTTTCTTAAACAATTTGGAAACAAGAAGTGATATTGTTAGACAATACTCTAGGAACTTGTGCATTAGTCTGAACATATTTACTTGGATCCTTTTCCTGTGGCTTTAAGACAAATATATTTCCCAAATTTACTAACTTTATTCTTGCAGGATCTATTTGATTTAGATTTTGAGGAACATCCGCATTTGAAAGACATTGTCCATCATAATTTCTTCGAGCGCTTTAAAGGTTATTGATATCGGTGCCACAAAAAATACCAAGACCTTATCAAGGAAAGAAAAGATCCATTGCAACATTTGCCGAATCAATACATTAAATCAGCTGATTGGGAGTGGATGTGCATCAACTGCTTTGGAAACGAAGAATGGCAGGTAAATAAACAACATAACTAAATAATGGGACATTGGTTTGAGAATGTGCGTTTTGATATACAAATTTTTTCAATGTTTTAAGTTGTGATGGTAATTTATTACATTTAAATGTCTCTTTTTGCATTTATGTAGAAAAAATCAAAGGTTTATTCAGAAAATCATTCCAAAAACCCTACAAGTTATTTGGGTGGCTCAAGATCTATAGCTCAACATTTGGAGGAAGTTCATGTAATTAACTTTGACTCACTTATGTATGTTACCACTTAAAACCATTAACTTTTTTTTTATTAATTAACAAATAATGATTTCTATGTAGAACATACATTCAAGTTCTGATTTGAATACTTTGGGAGGTACTTTAAGGTCTTCAAGAAAACTCATTGGAGCGAATAACGGGGATGGACAACTGAGAGAGCAAATGAAGATTATGTAAGAAACCAAACACTTAATCATTTCATTGGATTGTTTATTTTTTGATTCTAACTTCTAAGTTTAACACTTCACCTAATGCAGGACCAAATGATCAAGATTCGTGATGCTTGTTTAAGTGAACTACCAGAGGGGTCAAAACTTGATTTTGATGCAGAAGGACAAATTTACTCTCAAGTTTTGTCAAGCGCGAGGTATGAAAAATATGGTTTCAAGCGTGGCATAGGTCTTGTGCCAAGACAAACATCACAAACTCACAAATTAGGACAACCAAAATATGTAAGCCTTCAAAACGAAATTCGGGAAGGCAAAGTTCGCATGGCAGGCATGGAAGACCAGATGAAACAACAAAGGGAGATCATTCAGATGCTACTTTAGTGGCTTAATATGCCATCAAATCATCCTGGACCAAACCTCCCAGGTAATGAAGATCCGCCACCACCGCCAGCTCTAACCCCAGTTTGTTGGCTCTTTTTCTTCTTGCAAGATTAAGTGTTTACTAGTACAATATTTAGTAGCCCCAGTTTGAATTGGTTGTAAGTGTGCTAATTTAAAGCTTGGTTTGGTTGAAATTTTTGAATTGGTTATGGAAATTATTGGATTATGTGTGTGATATTTTGGTTTTGTGGATTTGAGGCCTTGGGAAGAAGAGTTGGAGTTCTTTTGGTGTTAGATTGGAAGGTGCCCACCATGTGTTTGATAAATTGGCCAAGTGAAAATTATGGCTCCAAAGTTGCAAAAATGTTGTTCTTCTATACCTAAGGAATCTTATAACAACCACAAGTTTGTGAATGAGAAAGCAAAGGCTAAATATAACAACTTTGTGGAAAATAGGAAAAGCCTAATTATGGAAAGGGGGCTAAGGCCCAATAAGACATTGAATCGCGATGGAGGAATAGCTGAGTTCATCATTAATAGGGGGCAAGAGACATTAAAAGATGTTTCAGCGACAGCGGTTGTTTTCATAGTTCAAAAATTTTATGCAAATGCTTATTTTGAGCAAGGTGACGACTTGGTTTTTGTTCAAGGCACTATGGCATCCTTCTCTGTAGGCATCATCAAGGAGTACTATGGTTTAGAAACCATTATGGATGATGAATACACAAAGTAATTGGCCGAATATCTAGACTACAGTGCAATAATTTCATAAATGTGTGTACCGAGGACAGAATGGACTTCAATAGTAGACGACAGGAGCATTGCTCAATCCTTCCAAGAGAATGCCTTGAATAGATATGCGAAGGCATAGTGCAAGTTCATTTGTGCTAACCTCATGCCAACATCACATCAACATGAACTGTCAATGGAGAGAGCAGTGCTATTGTATTGCATATGCAAGGAAATGTCAATAGATGTAGGAAGGGTGACTCAAAACTCCTTCCTTCACTCCATTCAAGCCAGGACCATGGGTGCTCACACACACCCAAACCTTATCATTGGTTTATGTTGAAGTGCCAGTGTGGTCATTGATGGCGCAAAGCCCATAGAGAAATTGGATGCCACCATCAATCATCGTTTGATTTCACGGTACACCTCTTGGGCCAATGGTGACTCCGTACCTTCGGGGTTAGGTTTCATAGTACATCAAGATAGTCAAGCACCACCGCCGCGTCACAATTACTTGGTAGAAAGTGTCTTTCCATGATTTGGAAGCATTTGAGCCCTGATACTAGGCTGAGCAACAACGGCGTCAGCAACAACAACAAGAGTACCCACCTCCTCTACAACCTCAGGACCACCACCAAGAAGCTTGTCCTTCCAATGCATCAAGAGGAGGCCCGGATAACTTTGCTTTTGCAGATTCACAACGGGTAGTATATGAGCAAGGTCAAAGCATTATTGGAATGCAAAGGGAGCTTAGCCATCATGGATAAGTTCTCACTAATGTTCAAACTAAAATTGTTTATCTTCAACAACAGGATCTTGATCGAAGTCAATTTGAGTAGCATTTCTCTAACTTGCTTGGCTTGATGATGAGAAAACATGGTCTTTGCTCCGGCATGAATATGAGAGGCATATCACCATTCCCCGATTATCCGGCCCACCTCTTTCGACCATACAACCTAAACTCGCCACAGCAAGATGACGAAAATCATTGGAACCACTAGGGGGTGTAACTTCGCCCTAGAGGTACGTGTTTTCTTTCCTTTGGTTTTTATTTTGCAACCATTAAGGACAATGCTTGATTTAAGTTTAGGGGGAGGGAACATTTTGTGCCTTATGTGTTGGGTTTATTGTTGATGTTGTTTGGATTCTGACCCGATTCTTGGTATTGACATTTGACCCAATTCTTTATGATTAATAACTCCAAATTATCTCGTGTTTGTCGTCTTTTTGTTGTTTTAGGATGTTTAGTCATTTTTAATGTTTTGTCCTTGTTCTTTTTGATTGAATAAAGTGTGAGTGTTGAGAAAGAAGTTAACTAGAATTCAATGATGATAGATGCTACTATGTGTTCTCTTAGGTACTTGGAAATGTATTTTCATTGAGTCATCATGATCACTTAATTTTCTTGATTTTCGGATAACACTTATATGCATTAGATAGGTTTTGTTATCTCATGAACTCTATAACCCATTTTAGTGTTTTTCAAGGCGAAATCCTAAGCTAGGTGTCATTGAAGAGATGATTTAGGCATTTCAATGGATCGTTTGAGCCGTTCAAGTCTACCCGATGGATTATATCCCTTGTTGTTCCCTTTGTGCCTTGTTAGCCTTATTTTCTTCCTACCTACATGTATATACCCTATCCTCAGTTAATTAAATGTTCTCTTTTCATTTTTCCCTTTTACTCTAGGCATGTTTAGAGGCAATTAAAGCCCTGACGAGTGGAGGTTGCATCTTGGTAATGCCACATCGTCAAATGAGCTTTTTGTACGCTCCTTGAGCTAGCTTGTTACGTTAACATCCTAAGACGTCAGCTAAATTTTCATGTCATGATGGCCTTTAGTCTCACTATGGTCACTTGCCACCACTAGTGAGTGGACCCGATGTTGAGCTATGCCTAATAGAAGTTTGCTCAAACGAGCTTTGATCATTTGAGCACGGGCTTCCTCATGCGGATGAACCTGGAGGGGTAATTTGTTTTAATTACATTTTGGATTTTACCTTGTACTCTTTTTTTATGTTATCATGTCATTTGAATTCAAAAAACAAAAAACAAAAAAGAGCTCCTTCCTAGACAAATGTACAAAAGTAAATAAGCTTAGGGGTGTCTCAATTAAAAAAAAAAAAAAGATGAAAAATAAAATTGAAGAAAAGTTTCAATTTTCATTTTCATTTAGTTTTGTTTATGTTTGATTGAATAAGTGGATGTTGTGGAAAATTCTAAGTTTGGAGATTGGGAGTCCTTTGGGAAGATTATGAGGTCCAAGATTTGGTAGTGACATGTCTAGGGTAAACTGAGCCTAAAATATCCTTTCTCATCCACCCTTCAGCTTAGTCTTACATTACAAGCCTATAAAGTCCCTTTGATCTTCAATGGCATGTTGGTTTACATTAGTGGAGAATAGCAAGAAAAATGGGCTTCTGGGTTGTTCCAAATTTCATTAACTAGAGATTCATTGTCTATTGAGCACATAAGATTATCCGGGGTTAAATAGATCGAGTGAGATTGATTTACACACACTTGGACAAAAAATCTTGAGTGAGGAGAGATTGGTGCTTGATGTTGAAATTCTAGATAATCTCAATGTGTGCATTTCTTTGGAGCTCTGGAGCATTGTGGAGCCTTGAGAAAAATTTGTCTAGTTATCAAATGGATACTAAACTCACACTTGGTTGTTTTATCTTTAGTTGTTTCATAGTTTTTATTTTCTTTATTTATTTTTTGTATTTTATGTTGTTTAAGTTTGGGGGCATTTGATGAGTGAGTATTTTACTCACGAATCAACCATTTTCGAGCTTAAGTATATGTGAAAACCTCAAGCTTTTGTGTTGCTTTGATGTCTTTTGAGTGTTGTGTAGGTGAAAATGGAAAATAGGATACTTAATGGAATTTTTGTAACAAAATGAAAGCTTTTGGAAGATTTTTCAACCCGCCACGCCACAACAAGAAGCCCATTTTGGGCAGAAGCAATGGCTCAAGCGCGCCACCCCGACTCTGCTGTGCCATCCCTGACCGAGGAATCCCCTAGTCAGCAAGGGTGGTGCGGCCGTGCCACTCCTAGCCTGTGGCCGCACCGTAATTGGTCCCTGTTCTGCTTTGGTCATGAAATTTGTGCCATTTTTGGCCCTTGGATTAGATTGGATGACCAAGATTTTCCAAATTATGGTTCATCATATTCTATCAGATTTTTGGAGATTCCAAGAAGGGAGAGGAGGGAGGCATACTTTCCAAGAGGGATTCCTTGAAGACACAAGCCTTGGAGATCATCTTCTCCACCATTTCTTCTCCTTTATCTCTCTAGTTTGCCATTTTCACCTTGATTTTGTATTTGTGATATTGTGTTGAACATGTTTGCAATTATGAATATCATGATGATTGTGGTGATGGATTTATCTACGTGTAGCTAGATTTTATATTCTAGGGGCTTGATATAACTCTTTTTGAACAATGTTATGAATATTTGGCAATGTGGTAGTGTAATTTCATTTCAATTCATTTGTGTTGCTTGGTGCTTAATGCTTTTGATTTGTTGAAAAATGAATTAATTGATTTACATTGTGAATTTGATGCTTGGGTGAGATTATTTTTGTGGTCCGGAATTGGGTAACACAATCTAGGTTATTGTGAGTTCGGGAGGAAATCAACCCTTAGATAATCACTATCAGAGGCTAGGTTGTTGAGAGACCGGGAGGCAATTAGCACCTAGTTAATCTAATTAAAGGGTAAACTTAATGAGTGTATACAAAGTCAAGCTAGACAGGAATTTTGGCTTGGTTATTTATACATATTAGTCCTCTTGATTAATGATTGGGTGGAATGAATTAACATTTGCTAAATAGGATTAACAATGGGATATTAGAGTGAAATCAGGGCCCTAGATGCATTTCCATAGATTTATTCAATTGTGAAAGTGTCTCTCTTACTTCCTTTCAATTATTGCCTTGGTTACTTCTATTAGTTTAATTTTCGTGATTGTTAAATTTAGTTTTACTCTTCGGTTGCCTAAATAAAATCTAGATATTCTACTTGTGGTAATTGGTTTAATTTGTAAACTCTCAATCCCTAAGGACGATACTCGATCTTTTGATCACTTTATTACTTGAAACGACGCGTACACTTGCGAGTTCAAATTTTCACCAATAGTATCCAAAACCAGATCCTAAGTAGTACTAAACTGCATACTGTTTGATTTCGATTTTTGAGAGCGGACTTGCCTATTCAGAAGACTTGCCAAACAGAAAAATGAACATGGAAGATGTCATCGTGAAGATACAACATATTCAAAACACTTACATGGGTGAAAGGAAAAGTAGAGAGAGACACCGGTAAAATGTAGGAGATGGAAGCTTCAAGGAAATCAGATGGCGAAGACTTCTCTTTTCTGGGGCTTGCCCTGTTTTGTACTGTTTTGATATGCTTATCAAATAAATGGGTGTCGCACAAGCACAGATTCTATGTATAAATTTTACACGTGTTATTCAACTCCACTTTTACTATGCAGCCACTTTGCAGTTCAATGGAGCTGCTTTGTCCTTCAAGAAAAGAAAAATGCAAGATAAGGTGCATGAAAAGAATTTTCGTTTCGGCTCTAATGTTAAGAACATTACAACAGTAGAGGGTCATTCTATATTAGAAAGAATGAAACAACGATATTGCTAAATGTAGAAGATATGCTTCTGGTCATAAAACCTTACGCTTTTGACCTTGCAATTCATTCCAGAAGGCAGCTGCATTCATTACCTTCTTACCAGGAAGCTGAACTTCCAGTATCTAGGAACCGAAAAAGAGAGAGAGAATGAGAGAGAGGAAAGTTTCAGTACCAAAAGTCGAGTCTCACAATATTAGAACTACGGGCCATAAGCGGAATGGCTTATGGCAACAGATCGTACAAAGTGTCGCAATGATATATTTGTTTTCTTTCCATATGTTGGATGGCGGAAAAACAAAACTTCAAAAAGAAATAAAAAGTCGCAGTGCAGAAGAAAGCCAGAGTTCGTGTTGTTTCTTTTCTGTTTTGGCCAAAAATATGAGCTCTTCATATCCAACTCAGACAACTCATACTATGTGGCACTCACTAAGCACACATTTTAAAACAGCTGTTTCTGAAAAGAAATGACTAGTGTTGATGCGTTAAACTTAGTATATGGTCACAGAAAGTTATGGAGCATATATCTCAAGGGCCGTGCTTTGTCCACATGGCAATATTAATGCAGCCTTCAAAAACATAATGTCATCTGCTTCATTACTCCCAAGATTTCTACGGCTGCAAACTCTCGTTGTTATAATATTGAGCTCGAGAACTTGGCGAGAACCGTCCCCTTTCTCCACAACTTACAACTTTAGCTCGAGTGCCTGACCACCCTGCAAATGCACGAATCTGTACAGGTTGTATGTCATGACTGTATAATTCATTTCAAGGAAGAGGAAAATATGCATTACCTTATTATGCAGACTGCAGCTTCCTGGTCAAAGGATAGCCAAGATTCCTCGGGTGTGATTTGCGAAAGCAAAAATAACTAGCAATCAAAAAAGTGGCAATGAATAATCAACTTTCCCAATAAATTGCTGCAGAAAACAGAGAATCCTAAATAGTTATTCGGGAAAAAAAAAAAAAGGATTAGGAAGTAAAATATATGTTTATCTAAGATTTGATGATTAAATCTAAGATTTACCAACTAAATTGAAAACTTTAATAAATAAGCGACTAAGTGAGTAAACACAAGATTTATGGAGTAAACACAGGATCGTAAATACAATATTTATCGAGTAAAATACAATATTTAAAAATTAAAATTAAAAAAAAAAAAAAAAAAAAAAAAAAAAAAAAAAAAAAACCCAAATTCTCCATGAAATCAGCGCAAAAATATTAAAAATTTGAAAGAAACCCATCATATTTCCAAAATCGACCCCAACTTATACAAACCCCTAACAGCCATCGGAGCCCAGATCGTCGGGTACACAAGCTCGCAGCCGACAGACGCCTCCTGATACGAGGCCCACCAACACAGAACGCGATCGCTTTGGCTTCGCGGCTTTGCAACCTCCACCGGCCAACGGACGCCTCTCGAATGCATTGAATGAGAAATAAACCCTTTGTTTGGATGACATATACAATTTCCGAAATCGAAAAATTTTTACAAAAGGCGTTTGTTTTAACTTTTTTTCATCATCCTCTCGTTAAAAAAAAAAAAAAAAAAAAAAAAAAAAAAAAAAAACCTATCTGATTTTAAATTTAATTTGTACAGTTATCTTTTGGAAAAAGAAAAAAAAATCTTTTTGAAATCTTCTTATAATGCACTATAATATTATTTTTTCTCATTTCAAACAACTTTTTATTTAAAAAAAGAACTTACATATCCAAACATCAAAATCAAAAGACTTTCTCATTTAAAACAATAAAATTTTCCTTTTCAGAGATGGACATGTGATTCAAATAGAGCCAAAAGTTGTTACAACCATGGTAACAAATATCTACAATATTTCTGAAATTTCCACTGAAATTTCCATATTTAAAAGATACCGAAATATTTTTTTTATGTATAATATCTTTTCTATCAAAATATCGATGAGATATTAGGAGATATCGATTAACATGTGGATATCGGTAAAATATAGTGCAATTCACAAAATATCTGAAAATATCGATGAAATATCGGGTTTGTTTGGTATGTTAGTTTGAATTGAAATATTTTAGTTGTAATAGTAATTTTTGTTGACTTTTTAGATAAGACAAAAAACTTTTTCAGAAAAGACAAAAAACTTTTTGAGAAAAAGACAAAAACCATGATGAAAAAGTACCAAACAAACCCGAAATATTTGAAAGTTCATTGAAAATTCTGAAATTTCCGATTTCTATCATTTACTATCTTTTTTGGAATTTTTTTAACTACCTTCTATTTTTTTAAATTAAACGATGAAGAGAGCAACTAATACATTATAAATATCTTATTTAAAAAAAAAAAAAAGAAGAAAGAAAAAAATTGGAATAATAGGCAACACATCAAAACTGAGAGAATATATTCTCATTGACTTCTACAAACTTTACACAATTTCTCATTTATGATAATATATTGAGAAGAAATTAGTAAACCTTCGTATAATGTGTTCACAACTATAGTCAACTCCATTCAAATAATAAGTTATGATACCAATATTGCTTAAATTAGGATGACATCCCAACTATATTTGAATCTCATACATAGGATTTCCTTTTGATATTAAGATATGTAAGATAGAATATGTTTCTTATGTTTAATTTACCAATCGATTCTAAAATTAGAAATATTTAAAACTAATTTTCATAACTTTCGTTTTTTCTGATATTTCCACCGATATCGATAATCTCTTTGAAATTTTCATAAAATTGAACTATTGATATTTCTGTCAATATCGATATTTTCATCATTGGTTACACCCTCCCATAATTGATCTCTCATGTGGTCAGATATTGCCTTGAACACGCAACCTTAGTTGCAAAAAAAAAAAAAAAAAAAAATTTAATTTTGGGCTGTTTAGAAATGAGTGAATCGATCTATTCGGATGTTTTGGCAATATTTTGATTGGAAATGTTTAAAAATATGTGTTTGGTTGAAAATGAGTTAAAAAGTATAAAAACTTGAAATATGTTAAGAAAAAAAATATTGATAATATTTCATTCTACTATAATTTTATGTGATAAAGAAAAAACCTCGTCTCATTTGACAAGTTATAAACTTTTAAAATAAAAAAAATTATTTATTTAAGTTTCTTTTATTATAATGCAAGATTGTATCTCTTATCGGACCTCCTTTTTCCAAAGGCATATTTGGGAAAGTTAATATTAATATTAGATAAAGTTATTTTTTTGTATGTAACTATTTTTATTAGAAATTTTATTTGGGAGCCTCTAGAATGGGGTAAAGTATTTACCCCATTGATAGGGTAAAAAAATTTTACCCTCCGATTAAAATCAAGGGTTAAAAGGGGTTAAAATCCACCCAACTCAAACGAAACCGCCCTCGTAGAATACTATCCACCATCAGATTAAATAAAATAATAAAATAATAAAATAAAGAAGACCATCACCAGTGTTCTCGCCGACGAGACCATGGACGAGTTTCTAATGGCGTCGATGACGGGTCTCCGAGCTCGCGAGATCTGAGCTTCCTTTCCTCTGCAAACGGCACCCACCAACTCACCCACATCGAAAGCTCGCCGGCCTCGCGAGTCACCCACGGCCCAATCATGAGCTCGCCGACCTCGCGAGCCATTCACCATCGAATATGGAGCTCGCCGGCGTCGCGAGTCACCCATCGCCCAATTGCGAGCTCGCGGGCCTATTGTCACCCATGGGCGACGAATTTGCTTAGAATCTGTACAATCGGCCTTTCATTAAACCTGTACGACCCACGGTGGCCGATGCTCGCAACCCTAGCAACCATCGACGCGACAATCACTACGTCCTCCATGGACGATGGCATCTCACAGCAGCACAAACACTCTCTTCTGCCTAAAAATTGGTGACCTCCTCTACCAATGCCAACTACTCCTCGTTTGATGTGACAGCGTTCGAATGGCGTTAAAAGCAGCGTCGCCGCTGCTGACCATGGCCGAAGCTGGAAACTGTGACATTCCTTTTTTTCATTTTTTTTTCCCTTTGATATTTTTGTTTGATCATGTTCTATTATCTCATGATAGGTTTGGTACATAGTTTTAATCTAAACCGTTGAAAGATAGTCCAACGGTTGACAATTTTTACTCTATGGATGGGGTAAAGAAGGCTTACCTCATTGTAGATTTACCTATTTTATAATTTGTAATTATTGTAATTTAAATAAGTTTAAATTTTAGTACATTCGTTAATATTAAGAAATTTATCAAATTATGTTTACTTGTAAACTTCTATAAATATAAAAATTCATTCATAGTACTCCTTATTAATGAATAGTTTGTTCTTATTTCATGAACATAAATACACCCATATTAAATATTTTTGTATTTCTTTATTTTTCTTATTACTTTGATTATTATTTCGTATTTAATTTTCCAACCGAGGATGCTAAATAATTAGACAAACTCAGTCATGAACTGAAGTTTTGATTCCTGCTATATATATATTTATGTATATTTTTTTTTCCCATCAATCTTGCATTCTTTTCAAAGGGAACAGAAAAGGGACAATTCTTTGTTAGGGCATGGGGAAAATTATGGGACCGGTAGGAAGTTTTTAAATTATTATTACAGAGAAAGAGGGAAATAGCATTATTGTGGGTGGTTGCAGTAAATTATAGCATAAATGTTAGGGGATAGTAAATTATAACATATGTTAAAAAAACAAAAAGCATAAAAACCCGTAAATACCCCTCCTTTCCCCCACCCAGATTCCGGTAACAGCCTCATGCCACCGTCACATTCATCGTCGAACTAGTTGTCGACATTGCCATCGCCACAGAAGTCTCCCGCTTGCTGTTGTCCTCAGCTCCCTGTCGTCAATGCCAATCCCCGTTGCCGGAGGTCGCGAAGCTGAAGAATGACTCGCTGTCGGAGACGACGCAACTAATGGGTGAAAGAAGCCGGAGAAGATCGCAACCATTGCTAATCGCAAATCGCAGATCTTCGTCACTAATTCCAGATCAGAGAAAACGCGATCTTGCCGCTGTCGCTGAGTGCACATTAGAGAAGACGGAAACGATGCTGGAGAACAACGCGCTGCCGTGACGCCGCAACCAGGGGTGAAAGCAGCCGGAGGATCGCGACGATTGCTGATAGCAAATCGCCGATCTTACTCACCCGTCGTCAATCGCAGATCGGAGAAAGCAATCTCACCACCATCATCATCCCCTCACTGTCACGGGCACAGCGTCCTCTCCGGTGGGAAAGTAACGAGAGAAAGAGAAACATAGAAAATAGGAGGGAGAGAAAAACTCGGAAGGAAAGAGAGAAAAAGGGGCATGTGAGAGAGAAGGGTAATATTGGAATAAAAGAAAAGGAAGGGAAAAATATACTATTATTCACTATCATTAGAGGAAAAAAAAAAAAAAAAGGGCTATTTAGTTCACTAGTATGTTTAAAATTTATCATATGTTACTGTTTCTCCGATATTCATTGGTGGTTATAAATATTTTATTAATAGAGTAATTTTTGACTAAAATAAGAAAAGAAGAAAATAATTAAGATGAATCATCATCCAATGGGTTAATTTTATTAATAGCACTTGTAAGATAAATTTTATTAAAAACAGCACCATTTTTTTCCTTCATTTTTAGCACTGTCACGTCATTTGTGTGAGGCCCAACCGAATTTAATGTATGCCAAAAGTCAGGTTTACCCTCATCTCCCACCCACCTAAAAGTCACTCTCCTTCACATGCCCTAAAAAAAATTTCAAACCAGCTTCTACAGTGTTTTAAAGAGAGAAACTCCGATTCTAGAGAGAAAGAATTACAACTAGCAGGTACCGCTTCATAACCGCTTGGAAATCGTCTTAAACCACCATGAAAGCCTTTTATAAACTGCTTGCAAGTCTGTTAACTTCAAATAATTTTCAAAAACTACCCATGTCGAAACACACGAAAATGTCTGAGAAAAACACAATTCCTAAAAGGAGGTTTGTCCGAGTATCGGTTTCGGCATATAAAAGCCCATCGGCCAAGAAAAGTTCTAAAAAACCAGCACCAGAGATGGAGACAATGTTGTCCGATGAAGGGTTGAAGAAAAGTAGGGGGAAATCGAAGTAAAGGATTCAAAAAAGTTGATAGGTGCCATAGAAGAGAAGATATCGGAAGCTAAAGAGGTAAAAAAGTTTATTTCTGTTTTTATGTTTATAAAGTTTACATTTTTAATATTTTTCAGTAAGAATGTGCAGTTTTAATCAATTATGTTAAAAAAAAAAGTTTTCATTTTTATATTTGTTTTTTATGAGATTCCACCTTTCTAATTGATTTATTGAAAAAAATTTGCGTAAAATACATAGAGTTAGTATTTTTATCTGATTTTGTAATATAAACCATCCATTTGTAAAATTTAATGTTTTGGTTTATCTAAAAATTTGGGTTTTCGTTAATGGTTATTTAATTGTAGGTGACATCAATGATTGGTTATTTATTTTGTGATCATCCTGTAATTTTTATAATGGTTATTTTTGTAATGACTCTCTGGTCATAATAATAATTACTCAGTTTTAAGTTATTTTCGGATGGTCATTTTCATTATGACTTGTTTTGTGATCATTTTGTAATTTTTGTAATGGTCATTTTTGTAATGACTTTCTCGTCATAATAATAATTACTCAGTTTTAAGTTATTTTCGGATGGTCATTTTCATTATGACTTGTTAGTCATAATAATAATTAATCAGTTTTAATATTTTCGGATGGTCATTTTCATTATGACTCGTTGGTCATAATAATAATTACTTAGTTTTATGTTATTTCCAAATGGTCATTTTCATTATGATTTGTTGGTCATAATAATAATTACTCATTTTTAAGTTATTTCCGAATAGTCATTTTCATTATGACTCGTTGGTCATAATAATAATTACTCAATTTTAATATTTTCGATTGGTCATTTTCATTATGACTCGTTGATCATAATAATAATTACTTAGTTTTATGTTTTTTTTTGGATGGTCATTTTTGTTATGACTCGTTGGTCATGAAAATAATTACTCAGTTTTATGTTATTTTCGGATGGTCATTTTCATTCTGATTCGTTGGTCATGATAATAATTACTCAGTTTTAAGTTATTTTCAGATGGTCATTTTCATTATGACTCGTTGGTCATAATAATAATTACTCAATTTTATATTATTTCTGGATGGTCATTTTCATTATGACTCGTTGGTCATAATAATAATTATTCAGTTTTAAGTTATTTTCGGATGATCATTTTTATTATGACTCGTTGGTCATAATAATAATTATTCAGTTTTATGTTATTTTCGGATGGTCATTTTTTTTATGACTCGTTGGTCATAATAATAATTACTCAATTTTAATATTTTCGATTAGTCATTTTCATTATGACTTGTTGATTTTTCATTATGACTTGTTGGTCAGATTGATAATTACTCGGTTTTATGTTATTTCCAGATGATCATTTTCATTATGACTTGTTAGTCATTTTTATGTTGACTTGGTGGTCATCAATTTGTTAATTTTTATATTTCTGTGATTTTATTCCAGGTTCAGTATGTTCGACGCGTATCGGATAGTAAAATTACCAGGGCGAAAATAAATACTTTCATTAACATTACGTAGACATGTAATAAATTAAGAAAGTGGTTGTCTCCCCGACAGTACGAAGCCGTCATCCATCAGCCATGCATTCAAAAGTTTCTAAATTTAAATACTCTTGATTGGGTTGGGCATGTCTTCCACACCATTGTAATGCGACTGACGGATCACTCGGAATGGGTGATGCTCTATGGTTTGAGCTTGGTTAAGACCTGGGCAGATTTTCCATCGACGAGTTCTGTCTAATAACCGGCATGAAATGTGTAGGGTCTATTCATCTTCCACCGGTAGTTGAAAGCCGATTAATTACAAGATATTTTTCGACATTGAGAGGTGTGTCGAGAGAAAATTTGG
This sequence comes from Ficus microcarpa, assembly GCA_025413485.1. NCBI lineage: Eukaryota > Viridiplantae > Streptophyta > Magnoliopsida > Rosales > Moraceae > Ficus > Ficus microcarpa. Next base: position 24,750,667 of record CM046384.1, read on the forward strand.
AGCTGCAGATGTCGAATGCAAACTTTGACAATGACGACGACGCTGTCAAGCTTGGCCTACTATACATGATATTTTGTATTCCTTTATCAAATGCAAACTCCGTTAAGATGGACCCAAAGTTTTTTGTCCTGGCCAATAACTTGGAGGATTTCAATGATTTTCCTTGGGGCACGCTCTCATGGAAGGCAACCCGAGCTACAATCTGTAATATAGTTGAAAACAGGATGTCTTCGAAGAGATAACCGTTAAAAAAATATGACAAAGTTCATTACAGTATTGTAAGCTTTCCGCATGCCTTGCTCGTTTGGGCATATGAGACCTTCCCATCGATAGCATCCAAATTCATCACCAAGTACGATCAGGCCATTTCGCATATGCTGTCGTAGATCACCGCGGACAATGTCAAGTTTGATGATATTATATCTGCTTTTACCACAGTTGGCGAAAATCAGGTAATTTATATACTTTTTATATATTTATGTAAGTAGTGTCAATTACAATTGTTGGTTATCAACATAATAACCGGGTGGTCATTATGAAAATGATCATGCTGTTGTTAACTTACCCTATTGACCATACCTTCATTTACGTACAATACCAATATCGGTCAATTACATAATGATTGGGTGGTCATAACAATAATGACCGGGCGGTCATAACAGTAATGACCTGGTGGTCATAATAGTAATGACCGGTTGGTCGTTCTTGTAATGATCATACCCCTTCTACAGTGGTATTGGTCGTTACCTGATAGTCATTCCTGTATTGACCGTTCATTTGCAAGTCTGAATACCATTGTTGGTTATCGTAATAGTGCACAGGTGGTGAATTTTTTAATTTACAATTAACATATTGACCGTATCCCCTACTCATTGTTGTTATTAATATCAAATGTGTGCAGCGTAAGTGTTTTGTGATCATGCCAACCGAAGAAGAGTTAAAGGACCCATGGGTTGCGCAGCTATTATTAAAGAACCCAAAGGTTGTGCCTCAATTACCTCCCAAGCTTCTGTACCCCAAACGAACCCCACTACAAACTCCGAGTGGTAGGAGTTTCAAAAGGAAATCCAAGGACAGGTGGACTCAATAAAATAAAAAAAAAAAGTTAAAGGATCTTGAAAAGAGACAGAAGAAGTCCATCAAATTCCTGCGAAGGGTTCTCAAATTGTTGTCCGACAACATGAATCAGAAGGGACAGAGAAAGGCACACACGGCAGACCATGTCAGCAGCCAACAGAAGATTAATGTTCAAACGGATGAGTCAGATGCCTTGAAGACTACCTCCAATGACATTGGCACCGGTCGGTAAGATGATGTGTGAATCGAACCTGACATCAATGCCGTTACAGATATGGGTGTGCCAGCAACCATGGAGTTCCTTACTGCCAATAAGGTGATTGGTTCGCATGAAGATGTAGAGGAGGAGAAGAATAAGGTAATCATGTATTTTAAAATTGAGTATACCATATATGTAGATGATAATTAAGGTAATCCACATATACAAAGTTGTATTTATTATGACATGTTGTGAAACCACACAGGAAAAGGATAAAGAACATTTAGAAGATAAGGAGGGAGAAGCGAAGGTAAAACCTGATCCATTTGTTGAAATAAAGGAGAAGAGCATGCCTGACCCGGAGAAGGAAAAAAAAGAGGAGAAAGATGATAAAGAAAGCATCCAAGAACAGGATCTTATAAAGCTTGAAAGGACAACCAACGAAGAGAGCATTGGTGACGTGGTTGTTACCTATATCTGTAACTGACAAACATATTCATAAGAGTCATCTTTAATTTTAACTTGTTTCACATATGTCATTTATAAATCCTTAAGAAGAAGAGGGCCAGACTATCAAAGCTTGGCCAACGGCCGTCTAGACCTATTACTGAGGTCGACTCCCTGTCACATGCTCCGAGTAAGCTTATTTATGTCCTCCTACCGGGTCTTGCAGATGAACCTCCAAAAGAGATGCTAGATGAGTTCAGGGAGTGGATCAAGAAAAGATTATTGAAAAGGACTCCTCCAGAGTAATTTGTTTATAACGAATAATTGTCCTTTCGATTTAAAAAATATAATATATTAATAATGTCATCACCAATTAAAATATTTTTATGTTTAGTAAATGGCCTCCCCGATACAATGCCAAGCATGACACATTGGACAAACCCTATGACCTCGAATTCATGGCGGTAGATAAAAAAAGTTGGTTTTATGAATTAGCAACCTCCCCTGTTTGGCTATAGGATGAAGTAAGTACTGTTCATAATTTTTTTGTCATCCATATTCTATAATTTTTGCAAATCTTAACGTGAAGAAGGTACATTACTCGATGACATGTAATTTTTACAATACATTTGTTTTTGTTTTGTTTATGTAGCACATTGACGTTGCCTTTTACTACTTAAGGAAAAAGATCAGGCAGTTCCCCGAATTGGAATAACGAAATGTGACAACAGTAAACACATTTTTTAGTACAAAGGTTGGTGCATTGTGGCGTGTCTATCAGAAATCACCAGAAACGTTCGATTGGGGGTGGTGTGAATCTATATTCAAGATCATGCTTGGCATGTGTGTCCAGAGTGGGTCGTCATGGTTTGAAGTGAACAATGCTTGCTAATACTAATACACTTGGTTGAGTTGAAACATTGGGCATTAGTAAAGCTCGATCTGACAAACTAGACCATTGAGGTGTATGACTCTCTTCAGCATGAAGGCCTTCACAATGCAAAGGTCCGAGAAGGAGTGGAATGTTTATCAAATCTCATTCCATTGCTGGCTGATAGACTCAGTTTGTTCGATTTCAAACAAAGAGGACCTCCAAGATCTTACTCACTACTGGTCACGATCATGAAAGATATTTCTCAACAAGCCAATGAGTTAGTATAAGTATTGAAAATGTTTTCGTACAACAAATCTTGATTGTGATGCTTATGTGGGTTTTTTTTTTTTCTTTCTCATTCGTGTAACATGGGTGATTGTGGAATGTTTACAATAAAGTATGCTAAATGCTTGATATAAGAAACGGATGTCCGTTATTGGGTAATTGATGGACGCATGCAAAACTTTCGAGAGTGGCAAACATGTTACTTGTGGTGCCATGCGAAGCGCAAGATTGAAGGAACTTATAAAAATAATGATGATGTGGATATGGACTTTTAACATTTTGACAAACAAAAATTCTTTAGTTCCCATTATCAGACTGTAAATAGCCCCAATTTTTTATTCATAATATACCATATTTTTTTTTGTATATGGTATATTATTGTAAACTGTAATAAACATGACAGATTAACCGCATTAACAGATGTCATAATTGTTATGATCAGGTAGTAATAACAGGAATTACATTTACATTAAAATGCCCAAAAATTTAAGGTTATGTAATTTAATTAAAATTTTTTTAACTCCAATTATTTAATGATGTGTTATATCATTAAATTGTATTTAAAATATACTATCATCTAGAAAAAGAAATCATAAATTCATTTTTTTTCACAAAACTGACAGAGGTCATTACTGTTTTGACCAGATGGTCATAACAGGAATGATCGTTACTCGCTTTGTTTCACAATAGGGACAGAGGTCATAACTATTATGACCAGGTGGTCAAATGACCGTTACTCGCTTTGTTTCACAATAGAGACAGGGGTCATAACTGTTATGACTAGGTGGTCATAACAGGAATGACCGTTACTCTAAACCGCTCAAAAGTGTAAGTTAAATTTTTTTTAACTTCAATTATTTAATGATGTTTTATATCACAAAGTTGTATTTAAATTACACTCTGGTCCAGAAAAAAGAATCATAATTCGCTTTGTTTCACAATAGGGACACATGTCATAATTGTTATGACCACCTGGTCATAATAGGAATGACCGTTACTCTAAACCGCCCAAAAGTGTAAGTTAATTTTTTTTTAAGTCCAATTATTTAATAACGTGTTTACCATAAAATTGTATTTAAATTACACTATAGTCCGGAAAAAGGAATCATAAATTCGCTTTGTTTCACAATAGGGACACATGTCATAACTGTTATGACTACCTGATTATAACAGGAATGACCGTTACTTTAAACCACCAAAAATCAGGAAGTTCCATGTCTATGAAGCATTAAGATTATGGCCGATACCTAATTCCATAAACGCAAATTATACGTACTTATAATAAAGTACATAAATGTATAATGTCAATTGTACTAAAATTGTTATACAATATAAAAGTTAAATGACTGAAAAAATCATAACATTTATGAATTGGGAGTTGTGAACGATGTCTAGGACCTTGTTGTTGGACGTATGCATAAGGGTACTGAGTTAGTACAGGTTTGTCGGTTGTGTCCATAACCATTACATCTTCCACACCAAATAGTCTCATGTTTTTCACCTTGGGACAAAATCTTACGTACCCATGGTCTTCCGGGCCCATGTTTTGTATTGGGATGATTGACAATTTGTGATCTGACTTCTTCAGAAACATCCCAACCCTCTTTGCTGCATATCGGATGGACTACAAGTGCATAGCATGCATAGAGATAATCTTTCGTATAGTAATTAGAGCAATAATTGTATGGATCAATTTGTCGGTGGTTACAGATGGCCATTGCATGAGGACAAGAAATTTGATCGACCTGAAATCGTCTGCAGGTACAAGTCATTCCGCTCATATCGACAATCCATATTTGGGCAGCACTGTTGGTGACGGCGTATTCAAACTGGTCAGCTGGCCGCGGCTGTAATAAAGGGAAGTTTAAGACATTAGTTTAAGATAAAAGATTGTGTATACCGTACGTTATGATGTGGTTGTTATCACATACCGTTATTATTAGTCCCAATGAGAAGTTTGTGCGAATCAATTTCTTTACCTTTGGGATCAGTTTCGATGTTATTTTCAGGGCCTCTTCATGTCTTTTAACAAACCATCTTTTTAGTAGTTCCCTCAACCATTCCACCAAGAATCCAACTGGCATTAACCTGGCTTTCCGATCCACACTATTCAATGACTCTGCAATATTGGTTGTCATTATTGCATACCTCCGTCTGTTGAAGTATGCTCGCGACCACTTTGTAGGATCGGCCTACACAAGGTATCGATGCATGTCGGGGTTGCGAATACGGATAGATTCCATATGACAGTCATGCTCACTTAAAATATACGACCTCGATGCACCGTTAAAATAGGTCTTCAAAGGACGCATATTCCGAAGGCAGCATCTAGATACACGTGATTGGCTGTATATTCGATACTCTTATGCCTATCAGCCACAATAGCAAGAGATTCTCGTGTGTCGATTGAATCCCTTAGCTTCTCGAAGAATCATTTCCATGATTCATTGCTTTCCGACAGAACGCTACCAAATGTAAGTGGAAATATGGAGCCATTTGCGTCATGACCGCATGCTGCAAGCAGCATTCCTCCAAACCTGGCCTTTAGTGCTGATCCATCAACCACAATTACTGGACGACAATAACGCCAACCGTGCTTCGAAACAGCTAAGCACATGTAAAAGTATTTTAAACAATTTTCTGAGTCTGTCTCAATGTGAATGTCGGATGCAGCATTTTTTCTCTTAACCATTTCAGCCCACGTGGGCAGAACTATAATTATTAAATAATCATTACTGTGTCGTATATATAGACATTATAATGCCAGTCATGAACATATAAACAGATAAGGGAAATTACCTTTGTATGACTCTGCATCATCGCCCTTGAGGCTGGTTAGTGCAGCTTCCTTCCCTCTTCACGCTCTAAGATAATTGAAAGACACTCCAAATTCGGCCTGCATGTCTCGCATTATTTCTCGAGGTCTATAGGTGTTAGTCGGATCCAAGTATTTTGTCTTAACACACTCCCTAATCATCCAACTCTTAGCTTGACGTTGATGCCCTTGAACGATTTCAATTGAATAAGTATGGACGTCATCGTACCTCTTCACAACAAATAATTCACTACCTCTCATCCTAGTCGCACACAATTGTCATGGATATCCCTCATTATCTATACATATCACGTATAATATATTAGAGTTTGACATCTTCACCTTGAATTGGTAGTATTTACTCATGACATCGTGATGAAGATGGTATTGAAGTAACCTTTTGTTCTCAAAATACAATTTCTATGTAGTGTGACAGATGTAAAATCAGCAACTACTACTGAACCGGATAAACTGTCACTACATGGTACATTAACAGACTGAGATATAGTATTATTGACAATAGAATGGGCTCCAATGCTTGCTCTGATACTTTTCTCATTTGAATGATGAGCATCATCCACAACATTCAATTCCTCGACATTACAATCATTATGGGCCGTGCATAAGTCATTATTCAATAATGGATATTGCTTTTCAATTCTATATTCAGTTTGAGCATCCAGACCTACTGTGGGAGAAGGGATATGAGGAGGACGAGGAGGAAAGATGGTTAGATTACTGTCATTTACAAGTTGCATGGCTTTATCACTCTGTCCACCTTCCCTAGAAGGTTGAACGTCTATGTGGTTGCTTTCCCTTACCTTCGGTGGCATGGCTTCTGCTGCAGACTCATCCAATACATCAATGCTAATTGGAAATTTGCTAAGCACATGAACATCCTTCTTCTTCAATTGTATGTAGAATTTAACATCAGCATCACACTGTATTCTCACAGGAGGCATTCTAGGTTCAACACCATATCTCATAACTATAGTCTTGTGGTAACGGGCACCAATATTCCCTTCATTTCGCCACCAACATATCTCAATGTGTCATCCCATTGACCATTATACTTGACGAAAACACAAACCTCATCCATTCTTGAATGAAACAGCAACAAGTTATTCAGTATTATATTTACGTTACAAAGGAAGGGAAAATGATAACATATATAAAGAGGCAACTTATATATCAAAACTGGTCACAATGAGAATGACCGAATGATCATTATGAAAATGACCAGTTTTTGGTTCAAATGGAGAATTGACTTGTATCTCAAAACTGGTCACAATGAGAATGACCGGATGGCCATTATGAAAATGACCAGTTTTTGGTTCAATCGAGAATTGACTTGTATCTCAAAACTGGTCACAATGAGAATGACCGGATGGTCATTATGAAATAACCAGTTTTATTCAAATCGAGAGGTGACTTATATCTCAAAACTGGTTACAATGAGAATGACTGGATGGTCATTATAAAAATGACCAGTTTTTTGTTTAAATCGAGAGCTGACTTATCACAATGAGAATAACCGGATAGTCATTATAAAAATGACCAGTTTTTGGTTCAAATCGAGAGGTGACTTATATCTCAAAGCTGATCATAATGAGAATAACCGGATGGTCATTATGAAAATGACCAATTTTTGATTCAAATCGAGAGTTGACTTATATATCAATACTGGTCACAATGATTATGACCGAATGGTCATTATGAAAATGATCATTTTTAGTTCAAATCGAGATGTGGTATCTCAAAACTGGTCACAATGATAATGACCGGATGGTCATTATGAAAATGACCTTTTTGGTAATAATCGAAAGGTGACTTATATCTCAAAACTGATCACAATGATAATGACCAGATGGTCATTAGGAACATGACCAGTTTTATTCAAATTGAGAGTTGGCTTATATCTTAAAACCCACACTTATTTAAAGCACATAGTAACAAATAAAACCAAATAATAAGCAACATTACCTCAGATTTGCTGATTGGAAGTGGGAAGATCTCTACTCAAATGGAGTACGAGTAGATCTGGCAGCTTTGGCTTAACTGTGACGAGGATAGAGAGGGTCAATTTAACAGAGTGAATGAAGATGGTGTGAGATTTGTTGGACTTAGAGTGAGTTGAGATGAGTGAGTAATGGTGCAGAGAGGGTTTGTGAGGCTTTAATGAGAGAAAAACAAGGAAAGAAAATGTTTAAATTTAGAACTACTATGACTTATATATTGTCAAGGGGGAAGGGGGTAGGGGGCGGAAAAGTGGGAAAAAAATCAGTGTAGAGTTTTGCTGAGGGCATATATGTCTTTATACATCGACCCAAAAAGGGAATCATGACGTGATAGTGCTAGAAATGAAGGGAAAAAAAAAGTGAGGCTGTTTTTAATAAAATTTATCCCACAGGTGCTTTTAATGAAATTAACCCTTATCTAATTGTGTTTTTTTTTGTTTTTATTGTAGGAATTCTCCACAGAACATAGAAACAAGGGTTTTCAAGATTAAGAATAGAGAGGCAATGGGCAAAAAAAAAAAAAAAAAAAAAAAAAAAAAAAAGAAGTATTGATTTGTGAGTGGAAATTCAACCAAATGTGCTAAACACACCTATACGTGGAGGAGTCATAGCTGAGAAGATCAAATAGTTGGTACTCATATTCTAGAAGCTAGCTTAATCATCCAGGATTGATCGCTAAACTGATACGTATTTATTGCAAATTAATAATTATATATAGCAATATAGGTTCATTAAATCTTATTAATATGGTTAAAATTTTTAAAATCCATTGCATTAGATTTTTCGTTGTGTAAATTATTTTTTCCAACTTTTCCTTCAAATATAAAAAACATTGCATAATTAATTAAAATAACGTAAAATTTTACATGATTTCAAAATTTTACCAAATATTTACAAAACTTCTTTTTTTTTTTTTTTGAAAAAAAAATATATAACTTCTTTTATATTTACAAAATTTCACATAAATTAACAATTATTATTGGAAACCACATAAAACCCAAATCAGCACCAATACCCAACCCCAACCCAAAATACACCCGCAGCCCAACGTTGCAACCATACTGATGGAACTCAACGTGGAGATCTCAGAGAACCACGCGAAAATTCGAGAGTAAATAGTACTATTTACTTGCAAATATTACTTTTTATAAGTAGACATAAAACCTGGTAAATATTTAATTGTATTTAATTATTTATCAGTAAATAAACTTATTAAAACCTGGTAAATATTTACTTGTATTTAATTATTTATCAGTAAATAAACTTATTTTCTTAGTAAATAACTTTTCGTTAAAGAATGTATTACTTGTAAATATTACTAATCAATTAAAAAAAAATCAAACAGGTAATATTATTATTTACTAGTAAATATGAATATTTAATGCTTTTTGTTAAAATAATTGTTTACAATATCTGCTTTTTTTTATAATTGCATATTTGCCCCAAATATTAAAAATCTTAAAACTATCCCAAATCCCTAACCCCAACGCCACAAATAGGTAGCCATCACAGAAGAAGATGGCTTGCTCGCGCGGCGGCGTGCGACTCTTGTCCCGTTATCGCCAGGTCTCGAGTCTCGCGGCCCCTGCGGCCTCGCGTTTCTCGCCACATCGTCGTGATCGTCGACACTGATTGGTTTCGACAACGATGGTGCAACTCCGATAGTGATGACTGTGGGTTGACGGTGTTGTTGCTTCGACAAGGACGGCGCCGGCTGTTTAGTTCTGGGACGGCTGGCGAAGGCGAGATCCTTCATGACAACAATCCCGGTTCATATCTCCGATCCCGGCATAGTCGCCTGTTGCCGTCAATGTTGACTGTTGTGATCTCCGACGGAGAGGGAGTGAGACGGACGGACAGAGGGAAGAGAGAGGAGAGAGAGACTGAGGGGAAGTTTTGGATTTTTATCTTATTATTTAATCTAATTATGCTTTTGATAACAATACTTCAGATTATGCTATAATTTTAGAGAGAATGACCATGATAGTTTAGATTATGCTGTGCAGATCAATTTTAGACCGTATGTGTGTATTGTAACTATAATACAGATTAACACGTGGTATTGTAGTTAATAAACTAAAAAACTTACTGAAAAATTCTTCCAGCTGCATCGCCCCTCATCCTCGGACCTTCCACCTTCACTGTCAATAGAGAATCAATGGAGCTCTGTGTGTGTGTTGTAGCTATAATACAGATTAACACATAGTATTGTAGATTAATAGATTAAAAAAACTTCTGAAAAATTCGGCCAGCTGCGTGGTCGTCTTTCTCGGCAGGTCATTTTCGCCGCCCTTCCCCCCTCCCCCAATCCTTGGACCTTCCACCTTCACTGTCAATAGAGCATCAATTGAGTTTCTTTGGCCGGTTGCATCTTCATCTTCTCCAGCGAGGTCATCTTCGTCGATCTTCTGACAGCGTCAGCTTCGTGGCCCGTGCAACAGGTTCAGGAAATTGTCTGGAGTCGACGACACGCCATTGCCGCATCTTCTTGCTCGGCCTCATGGAGTCCCGCCTCCTCGATGAACCCTTCCCTTCCTGGAACGACTCCAACACAACCAGTTGTCGGAGTAGTCGACTTCGTCGTTAGCGTTGGCAACGGGCCATTGTCGTATCTGTTTGCTTGGCCTCACAGAGTCGCGCCTCCACAACAAGCCTTTCCCATCCTCGAACGATCGCAACACAACCAACGGTGTCGGAGTAGTCGCCTTTGTTGCCGGCACCGGCGACGCACCATTGCCAAATCCACTTGGCGGAGCCACTTATTTTCACCATTGCAAGGAAAAAAAAAACTTTGGTACTTAAAGAGACTTTTATACTCCTTTAAAATCTTTTAAATCCAACTCTACTGCAGGTACTGTATAAAGGTCTTTATCACAGCTATTCCCAATTTTAAATTAGATACTCTATTATACTCGATAACGCAGTCAATATTTATTTATAAGAGGCCAAAATTTTTTTTAATCAAGATTATACTAATATATATATATCTATATATGTAATAGTTTTTGTTTATTAAATTTACCGATATATTGACACATGAAAACATAAATATTATACCTAAATATAAAACATGTAAGTATTAGTTATATGTAATTAAAAATAAAAATAATGCAAGAAAGAATCTAAAATTAGAGTGTTAATCTTAATATCTTTATAATATCATAGACATTCAAGTTTTACATCTTAAAGTTACAAGTCTAATGTATCACTTGTAAAAATGAAAAAAAATATATATATATATATATATTTTTTATAGACTTGTAAATAACATTATTCTCTCAATAAAAGAATAGTTATGTTCAGATCATTTATCTCAAAATATCATTTTCTTTTCTTAAATATAAGTTGTGCTCAATGATCTTTCATATAGACAAACTCATTTATAATTGATTTATTACTAAATTTTGCAACAATTTCCTTCTTCATGTAAACAATCAAGCAGTCATTTAAAAAATTATCTTCCATTTACGGCACCAACACCATTACAGCCATGAGCCTAAAATTCTTCACAAAAAAAAAAAAAAGGGCATGTTTAAGTTTATCACAAACTAAATTAAAAAAAATTGTATTTAAATTCAGAATTTTAAGTAATGTTATTTTAAATTTTCTTAGTTAAAATATACAATAAAAATTAAAAATCACTGATTTCTAGCGAGATTTTTTTAATTTTTTAATCAGAATTAGTATATTATTACAAATACATAAGAACAAAAAAAAATCAGAAAAAATAATAGTACCATGGCCCACCAATTCCACATTAAGATAAATAAAAAAATCACAATTAAATTAAAAATAAAAAAGAGAAAGTAATCATAACAAGAAGCGAGAGAAAGAATTACAAACTTAAAGTGGAAACAGGATGTTGAAGAAGAATAAATTGACAGACCAAGACAAAGTTGTCTCAAGTTGAGAAGAAATCCATTGCAATAAACTGAAAAAAATAAAAATCACATCTTGAATAACAGAGAAAATTTCCAAATTTGTTTGGGAATAATGGAATGCATTGACGGATCTAGAAATTTCTCTTAATGGGGACACACATAAAGAGAAAATTTTTAAAATTAATTACTTTATAGGATAAAAAGTTTAATATACCAATGAGGTGAGTGCTATAGGACACATCTGAGAAAAAAAAACTTTCTGAGTGGGGGCACATTTGAGAAAAAAAAAAAAAAAACTTTTGAGTGGGGTAAATTACAAAATTTTAAGAAAAAATATGGGTATATTTTAAATTTCAAAAAATTGAAGGGGGGCGCGCTAAGGTAAATCCGTGCTCAGTGGAATTAGAAAGCTAAGAGTTGGCTTCCATCAAAATTTTTTAGTTTATATGTAGATAAAATATTACTTAGTACAATATACGAATTTTTTAAAATATTGAGTTATTAAGATTATATTTTAAATTTAGATTTTAAATCAAACCACGAGATCCATTAATGTATATAAATTTAATAAAATTATTTTATTTTTTAAAATATAAATTATTTAGTTAATAAAATATAAAGAACTCTTAATGACAAGACTAATTTATACCTATATTAATTTTTTAAATTAAAAAAAAACCCCACTACATAAAAAATGATGAAAAAATTACAATTTAATTTAAATTAAATTTTTTACTAAACTAACCTTAAAAAATGGGGACCAAAGAAATGAAATAATAAACAAAAGACTTGGGAAAAATGGGTCAATGTTTTTATTTTATTTTATTTTTTTCAGAAGTAGACAGTAGCTTGCTTGACTAATTCTGTCCAATAGAGACGCTTGACATTAAATTTGGGCTTGGAAGTTTGTTGGATCATTCATACCAGACACGGCATTGGTACAAGGGAGTCTTTGATTTCTCACTCTGCCATAGACTCAGCTGCCTGCAAAATTCACTCACCATATCCACGAAAATGAACCTTCGAAACCTCGGTTCTTCATCTACTTTTTGGTCTATTTTCCTCCATGTTATTCTTCTTCTTTGTTCCATTATCCTTTTGCAGCCTTCAAACACTCTTGTCAGCGCACTAAGCAATGAAACTGATAAGTTTGCTTTGCTCAAACTCAAAGAATCGTTTGATGATCCAGATGGCGTCCTCAACTCGTGGAACGACTCCGTCCACTTCTGCAACTGGCGTGGAATTTCTTGTGGTAGGAGGCGTCAAAGGATAACAGGCTTGAACTTGGAGGGCTACAACTTGCGAGGAATTATATCGCCTTATATAGGGAACCTTAGTTTTCTAAGGTTCTTTTATCTCGGAAGCAACTTGTTCTCTGGTGAAATCCCGTCAGAAGTTGATCGTCTGTTCCGACTGCAGCGTCTCAATCTGAGCTACAACATGTTGGAAGGTATTATTCCGTTGAACTTGAGCTATTGTTCGGACCTACAAGTAATAAGTCTTGAAAGCAACAATCTTACTGGAATGATTCCGGGGGAGCTTGGATCTTTGATGAAGCTTAAGATACTTTTTCTTGATTCAAACAATCTCACGGGAGGCATCCCACCTTCCCTGGGAAATATCTCAACGCTTCATGTATTGTCTTTAGTTTCTAACAATTTGGTGGGAACTGTTCCTGATGATTTAGGTAGATTGAAAAGCTTAACAAGTTTGGTAATATCCGAAAATAATCTGTTTGGTACAATCCCCTTCTCCCTGTACAATATATCCTCCATTGAATTTTTTTTTATTGCATTTAACAAATTTACGGGAACTCTTCCTTCTGACATCGGTCAGAAACTCCATAACCTCCAACAGTTCGGCATTAGTGCTACTCAATTTTCTGGGGTAATCCCAGAATCCTTTTCCAATGCGTCTCAGCTTCTATTACTTGACTTTTCTGATAATGACTTTGTGGGTCAAGTTCCATCTAGCTTGGGAAAACTTCTACATCTCCAGGAGCTCAATTTAAGTAACTATAGTTTGGGAAGTTATTCGGCCAATAGCTTGGGTTTTGTTACATCCTTGACAAATTGCACCAAGATGACAATGTTAGACTTGAGTTACAACAATTTTGGAGGTGTTTTACCCAAATCTGTGGCCAATTTGTCAACCCAACTAACGAAACTTTATCTTGGATCCAACCAAATATCTGGAAGCATTCCTGCAACACTAGAAAATCTGGTCAATTTAATCATGTTGAGCATGCGACATAATCTCTTTACTGGTGTCATTCCACACTCTTTGGGAAAGTTAACAAAATTGCAAGAGTTGGATTTGCTATCAAACTCATTATCAGGACATATCCCCTTATCCATAGGAAACCTCACTCAGGTCTACAAAATTCTTCTGCATAATAACAAGCTAGAAGGAAGTATTCCTCCAAGCATTGGAAGCTGCCAAAATCTGCAATTCCTTGACATTCACGAAAATCGCTTAAGCGGTGATATCCCAAGAGAGGTTTTTGGTCTTTCCTCGTCTATTGTACTCTATTTCATAGCAAATTCATTGACCGGAAGCCTACCTCAGGAAGTGGGAAATCTAAAGAACATAAATGTACTTGGCCTCTCTGAAAACAATCTCACTGGAGAAATCCCAAAATCCATTCAAGGTTGTGAGAGTCTAGAATTCCTTTATCTGCAAGGGAATCTTTTACAAGGGACCTTGCCTTCTACTTTGGCATCTCTAAAAGGTCTTCAATATTTGGATCTTTCGAGAAATAATTTTACAGGACCTATTCCAAAGGATTTAGAGAAACTTACTGGCTTATTGAGTTTGAATCTTTCTTTCAATGATCTGAAGGGAGAAGTACCAAAAAAAGGAGTTTTCCAAAACATAAGTGCGATATCCGTGGCAGGAAATACTAAACTATGTGGCGGTGTACCTGAATTGCAGCTTCCAGCTTGCCCCGTCAAGGAATCCAAGCATAGAAAAATCGAGGGCCACAAATTGACAACTGTTATGCTTTGTGTGGTGGCGGTTCTCCTACTACTCTCAGCCTTGGCTATTTTCTGTTGGAGGATGAAATTGATAAGGAAATTGGCTCCTACAATCTCTACGATCAACTTTTTTTCAAAGGTTTCATACAGAAGTCTATATCAAGCTACTAGTGGATTCTCTCCAAGCATGTTGATTGGAACAGGAAGCTTCGGCTCTGTATATAAAGGAATTCTTGATGAAGAAGTTGTTGCTATCAAGGTCCTCAATCTGCAACAGAAAGGAGCTTCCAAGAGTTTCCTTGCTGAATGTAATGCTCTGAGAAATATCCGGCATAGGAATCTTGTGAAGATTTTGACATGTTGCTCTAGCATGGATTACAAAGGCAATGAATTCAAAGCCTTGATCTTTCAATACATGCCAAACGGAAGTCTAGAGAGGTGGCTCAATCCAGTGACTAAGGATGAAAACCGGTCAACGAGTTTAAGCCTAATTCAGAGACTAAACATTGCCGCCGATGTGGCCTCCGCTGTATACTATCTTCATCATGAATGTGACCAACCGATCATTCACTGTGACTTGAAGCCTAGCAACGTGCTTCTTGACGATGAAATGATTGCCCATGTAAGTGATTTTGGATTAGCAAGATTGATCTCTGACGACAGTGACTCCTCTGGAAGGCAAAGTAGCACAATTGGAATAAAGGGAACCATTGGCTATGCTCCTCCAGGTACATAACAACTTAGAAGTACTTTTGATTGAGTTCTATATGTATGCGTATATGTACGCGCACACACACACACACTAGTAGAACTACGTGTGTTGCACATGTGCTTATTTGATTGAGCTTTATTACTTTATGAAATGCATTGATAAGATTCTATTTGAATTATAATAAAGTGAAATGAAATAGAACATAATGATAATAATGCAATTACTTTTTTGGGTCGTCTTATGTTGAAATTACCCTTTTAATAGAATAGTCTCTTTCATCCTTTGGAATTTTGATCGCTAAATAAGAGGATTAGCTATTCCACTTTGTGAAGAATATTTATTAATTTGTAAATTGTTTGGCTTTAACTGCAAACAACCTGAGATACCATCTTGTATTTTTCCTTTTTTTTGTTTTTTGTTTTTTGAACTAAGTGTGCAAAATGATATCTTTTTTTTTCCCCTTCGTTTTAGTTTTAGTTTTAGTGTTTTTTTTTTTTTCCTTTTTTTTTATTTTTATTTTTTAACGTTTTTACTTGTAATGAGTTCCAGAGTATGCAACGGGTGGCGAGCCATCAAGACAAGGTGATGTGTATAGCTACGGAATACTTATACTGGAGATGTTCACAGGAAGGAGACCTACTGATGAGATATTCAAAGACAGTTTCAATCTTCATAACTTCGTCAGGACGGCATTGCCAGAGAAACTTATGCAAGTAGTGGACTCTACTCTTCTTCTCACAGAAGTGGAAGAAACAACAAGAAGAAGAGAAGACGAAGAAAGAAATTACAACAACATTCAAGGCAGAGAGATTGATGCAGAGGAAGGAAATATCAACTCCAGTAAGCCAAACCGGATCCAGATTAGTACTAAACTGCACAAGTGCCTGTTTTCGATCTTGGATATTGGACTTGCTTGTTCAGAAGAGTCGCCAAATAAAAGAATGAGTATGGAAGATGTCATCATGAACATGCAGCATATAGAAAATGCTTACATGGGCGAAAGGATTAGTAGAGAGAGGCCAAGTAACTTCTGAGTACTTCTTTGGTAATGCTAATGCTTTCTTCTTAATTTTATCTGTCAGATAATAAAGAGGAGGCCTTTTTTCGGATTTTTTTTTCACTATGTTACTGGTATTACTGCTAATAGAGATACAGCCTAATTATTATCTAAATTGCAGGAGATTGAGGCTTTCTAAAAGGGAATCAGATGGTGAAGAGACTTTTTATTTTATGTGGCTGTGATTAGAAATGGACTTTGAAATCTGTACCTTGGACCAACCAATTACTTAAACATCATATGTATGCTTGCTCTGTTTTTTACTATGTTTTGATATGCTTATCAAATAAATATGTGTTTCATTGGCACATATTCCAAAGTATAAAATTTAGTTATGTTATTGAGCTCCACTTCACTATGAAAATGTTGAGACGCAAAACTGAAAGAGAGGAGTTTATTTTTATTTTTATTTTTTAACAAAGACATTGTGCCATAAGTTCAAATAAAGCCCAACAACTGTCAAAGTTACAACTACTGCATACTTTTCTTCAGTTTACTCGACTTCAGAATGGACAGTGTATCCCCACATTACGTAAAAGTTGGGATTGGAAGAAAAACCCTCTCATTAATACCGTGAAGAGGTACTCCATTGGTATAAGGGAGACTTTGATTTCTCACTCTGCCATAACTCAGCTACCAGCAAAATTTACTCACCATTGCCACAAAAATGAACCTCTGAAATCTCAGTTCTTCATTTGCCTCTCGGTCTATTTTCCTTCGTGTCATTCTTTTTCTTTCTTTCACTGTCCTTCTGCAGCCTTCTAATAATCTTGTCAGTGCACCAAGCAATGAGACTGATAAGTTTGCGTTGCTCAAATTCAAAGAATTGTTGGATGATCCAGACGGCATCCTTAACTTGTGGAACGACTCCATCCACTTTTGTAACTGGCATGGAGTCTCATGCGGTAGGAGGCATCAAGGGACTATGGGCTTGAACTTGGAGGATTGTGACTTGCAAGGAACTATATCGCCTTCTATAGGGAACCTTAGCTTTCTAAGGTTCTTTAATCTTGGAAACATCTTCTTCTCTGGTGAA
Organism: Ficus microcarpa; assembly: GCA_025413485.1. Lineage (NCBI taxonomy): Eukaryota > Viridiplantae > Streptophyta > Magnoliopsida > Rosales > Moraceae > Ficus > Ficus microcarpa. The sequence continues at coordinate 24,768,046 of CM046384.1, forward strand.
ATCCTGTCAGAGGTCAATCATCTCTTCCGACTGCAACATCTCAATCTGAGCTACAACATGTTGGAAGGTAATATTCCATTGAACTTGTCCTCCTGTTCGGACCTTCAAATACTAATATTCGGAAACAACAAACTTACTGGAATGATTCCGAGGGAGCTTGGCTCTTTGGCGAAGCTTGTGGTGCTTATTCTTAATTCAAACAATCTCACAGGAGGATCCCAGCTTCCTTAGGGAACATGTTAGACTTCAGTTTGAACAACTTTGGAGGTGTTTTACCCAACTCTATGGCCAATTTATCAACCCAACTCACAGGACTGTCTTGGATACAACCAAATATTTGGAAGTATACCTGCAACACTAGAAAATCTGGTCAATTTAATCATCTTGAGCATGCCAAATAATCTCTTCACTGGTGTCATTCCACCCTCTTTGGGAAAGTTAACAAAATTGTAAGTGCTCGTTTGGGAACAAACACATTATCTAGAAATATCCTGTCATCCATAGGAAATCTCACTCGAGTATGCAACTTTATCTAGAGCACAACAACTTAGAAGGAAATATTCCTCAAGATATTGCAGGCTGCCAAAATCTACAATTCCTTTACATTTCCCATAATAGTTACAATCCTACACCCTCATGCCAAATTCATTAACTGGATGCCTACTGTCGAAAACTTAGGATTTTCAGTTATGGTATTTTATTTTATTTGTTAAGAGTTGTTCCTATAATTTAGGAATAGTTTTCTAGCCCATTATTAGCTGTCAATATCCTACTGATTTCTTGCTGATTAGCTGGCTAATATTCAATTAATTAGTTGGCTGATTTGTAGGATCTGCTAGGTAGGTTCCCGTCTATAAAACAATGTAATTCTGATGTAATTCAATAAGAAGGAAATACAATATTTTTTCTTCTATCAAAGCTTTCATGGTATCAGAGCCATGACACAACGCAATGGATCCAAGACGGCGATGACCGGCACTACCGATCCTCCTTCTTCTTTCTCTGACGTTGTTTTTGGCAAATCGTCAGAGAGTGGTAGACCAGCGGCACCAGCGGCAGCTTCTGGTGGCAGAGACCAAACATCCGAGAATGGGCGACCAGGGGCAACTACTGGCGGTGTTGATCAGATGTATGGGAGTTCATCACTTCAGATCACCATTCATAGATTGAATGGAAAAAATTACTTGGAGTGGTCCCAATCTGTCAAACTAGCCATTGATGGCCGCAGGAAATTAGGGTATCTAACGGGAGAAATTCAGAAACCAGCAGCCAACTCTCCGAGTTTCCTCACATGGCGTTCCGAGAACTATTTGGTTATGGCTAGGCTTCTCAACTCGATGGAGGTGTCAATTGCAAAACCCAACTTGTTTCTTCCAACCGCAAAGGATGTGTGGGATTCGGTTCATGAGACATATTCTGATTTGGAAAATTCCTCCCAGATATTCGAATTGAAGTCAAAACTGTGGAATTCCAAACAGGGCGATCGCGACGTTACCATCTATTACAATGAGATGGTTACCATGTGGTAGGAGCTGGATCAATGTTATGACGATATTTGGGAAAATCCAAACGATTGTGCGAGGTTCCAGAAGCGTGAAGAAAATGACAGGGTTTACATGTTTCTTGCAGGCGTAAACAGGAACTTGGATGAGGTAAAAGGAAGGATTCTAGGCCGAAAGCCTCTTCCTTCTATTCGAGAAGTTTTCTCGGAGATCAGACAGGAGGAATGCAGAAAGAAGATCATGATGACAACCGGCCCTCCTGAACCCGAGATGTCTGCCCTTGTGTCTCGTGGTTCCGAAGGTAATAATGAGCAACGCAAGAAGCCATGGTGTGATCATTGCAGAAAACCATGGCATACTCGCGAGACATGTTGGAAAATTCATGGGAAGCCAGCCCACTTGAAGAAGAAACCTGATGGCCGTGCCTTCAAAACTCAGTCCGAAGATTCTCAAGAGCAAGTTGTCAACTCAGAAACGCCACCTTTCACAAAGGAACAACTTGAGCACCTGTATCAGTTTTTTAAATCTCCACAATTTAATATTAACCCCTCTTGCTCATTAGCCCACCAAGGTAAAATTCCTATTCTAGCCCTTTCTAGTGTTGTACCCAATTTACGGCTGTCCTGGATCATAGATTCAGGAGCCACTGATCATATGACCAGTTGTTCCCAATTATTTTCATCATATCATCCATGTGCAGGGAATAGGAAAATCAAAGTTGCCAATGGCTCTTTTTCAGTCATTGCTGGAATAGGCTCCATCAAAATTTCTTCTTTTTTAACGCTACATAATGTCCTCCATGTTCCAAATTTATCTTGTAATCTTTTGTCAATTAGCAAAATTACTCTTGATCTTCACTGTCGTGTTAACTTTTATCCATCCCATTGTGAGTTTCAGGAACTAGCCTCGGGGAGGACGATTGGCAGTGCTAGAGCAATTGGAGGACTCTACGTTTTTGAGGATGGATGTCGTTCTAGTAATGGAATTCAAAGTTTGTTTTCTAGTACCTTATCTAATAATTGTAGCCAACAGATTTTGTTATGGCATTATAGGTTAGGTCATCCTAGTTTTCAGTATTTGAAACACTTATTTCCTAATCTATTTCTCAATAAAGATCCATCCTTATTCCAATGTGAGATTTATGTCTTGACTAAACATAAACGTGCTTTTTATCCTCCTCGCCCTATAAGCCAACAAAACCGTTTTCTATGATTCACAGTGATGTGTGGGGGCCTTCAAGGATCTCCACTCTTTCCGGAAAAAAATGGTTTGTTACTTTCATCGATGACCATACTAGGGTTAGTTGGGTCTATTTGTTAAAAGAAAAATCTGAGGTAGAACATGTTTTCAAAACCTTTTACACCATGGTGCAAACACAATTTTCTGAAAAAATCCAAATCTTTCAAAGAACGGGAAAGAATTTTTTAATAACATCTTGGGGAATTTTTTTTTGGAAAAAGGAATTTTTCACCAAAGTTCTTGCATTGATACTCCCCAATAAAATGGGATAGCCGAGCGGAAGAATAAACACCTCTTAGAGGTATCAAGGGCATTGCTATTTACGAATAATGTTCCTAAATACCTTTGGGGTGATGCAGTTCTTACGGCTACCTATCTCATTAACAGAATGCCATCAAAAATCCTCACTTTTCAAACCCCATTAAACGTTTTTTGAAAACTTTTTCCCCACTCAAGGATTTCAAATGACTTACCACTCAAGATCTTTGGATGTAAAGCCTTTGTTCATAACAATAACAAAAATCGTGGTAAGTTAGATCCTAAAGCAATAAAATGTGTTTTTTTAGGTTGTTCTCCGACAAAAAAAGGGGTATAAGTGTTTTGATCCCCTTACACGAAAAAACTTTATCACCATGGATGTCACATTTTTTGAAATACAACCTTTTTTCCAATCTCATCTTCAGGGGGAGAAACAAAATGAAGATTCGGATTTAAAAGAGGATTCGGATTTAAATGAATTCCTTCAAATTCAATCTTCAAACAATTCAAATTTTTTGAAATTACAAGATCCTCAGTTAGGAGAAAATCTGATATTCCCAGAATTTTTACAACCTGAAAATCCGGTTTTATCTCAATCACAAGACTCACATTTTTTGTCTCCAAACCAACAAAATCCGGATTTAGGTGAGTTACATGCTGAAAACACCTCTAGCCCACCTTTAATGCCATCACAAAATCAAGATCCTACTGAAAAAAGAGGAGGTGCAAATCTGGAAAAAAAATTTTGGATTAACTTACTCGAGACGACATACAAATCAAAAGGAGGAGTCTGAAAGTTCTCTACAAGGCCAATCGTCCAATCCACAATCAAGTCCTCTAGGTAACTCTCAGTTAAGTCTTCCCTCAGAAAATCCACCCCAAGAAACCGATCTCCCTATTGCTATTCGAAAGGGAGTTAGGTCTTGTACCCTTCATCCCATGTCAAACTTTGTATCATACAGAAATTTGTCACCATCTTTTTCTGCATTCACCACTCACCTTTCCCTTGTGGAGATTCCAAAGACTGTGCAGGAAGCTTTACAGGTTCCGGAGTGGAAAGAGGCTGTTCTTGAGGAGATGCAGGCACTTGAGAAGAATAGGACTTGGGATTTGGTGGAGCTGCCGAGGGAAAAGAGAACTGTTGGGTGTAAATGGGTGTTCACGGTGAAATACAAGTCAGATGGAAGTCTTGAAAGGTACAAAGCTCGATTAGTGGCCAAAGGATTCACATAGACGTATGGTATCGATTATACGGAGACGTTTGCCCCAGTAGCCAAATTAAATACTGTGAGGGTCCTATTGTCAATTGCTGCTAACCTTGACTGGCAACTTCAACAACTTGATGTGAAGAACGCCTTCCTCAATGGAGACTTAGCAGAAGAAGTCTATATGGATCCTCCACCAGGTTTTCAAGAAAGGTTTGGATCGAAAGTTTGTCGGCTGAAAAAATCTCTCTATGGTCTCAAACAATCACCTAGAGCATGGTTTGAGAAATTTACTCGATCCATGAAGAATCAAGGCTACTGTTAGACTCAAACCGACCACACGATGTTCGTGAAGCATTCGGAGGGTGGAAAGATGGCGGTTTTATTAGTCTATGTAGATGATATCATCTTAACAGGTGATGACATAAATGAGATGAATCGGTTGAAGACAAGTTTGGCCAAAGAATTTGAAATTAAAGACCTGGGAGCTCTAAAATACTTTCTTGGCATGGAAGTTGCAAGATCAAAAAAGGGGATTATGGTGAATCAACGGAAGTATATCCTAGACCTCCTCAAGGAGACTGGGATGAGTGGTTGTAGACCGGTGGAGACCCCAATAGATCCCAATGTGAAGCTCAGAGAAGCAAAAGGGAGTGAGTCAGTTGATACAACAAGGTACCAAAAATTAGTGGGAAAATTAATTTATTTGTCTCACACACGTCCAGATATAGCTTTTGCAGTTAGTCTCGTGAGCCAGTTCATGCACTCATCGAAGAAGGAGCACCTAGAAGCTACATACCGAATATTAAGGTACCTAAAGGGTTGTCCAGGAAAGGGTTTATTCTTCCAAAAAAACTCTGCAGCGGGATGTTGAAGCCTTCACGGACGCTGACTGGGCAGGTTCTATAACTGACCGGAGATCAACAACAGGGTATTGTACCTATGTGTGGGGTAACCTTGTTACTTGGAGAAGTAAGAAGCAAACGGTGGTAGCTCGAAGCAGTGCAGAGGCAGAATTCAAAGCTATGGCCAACGGAATTTGTGAGCTACTATGGCTGCAAAGAGTCCTAGAAGAACTGAAGAAGCCGATGAACTTACCAATGAAGCTGTACTGTGATAATAAGGCAGCAATAAGCATCGCCCAAAATCCTGTGCAACATGATAGAACTAAACATGTGGAAATAGATCGCCATTTCATAGAGGAGAAGATCGAGACAGGAGTCGTATGCATGCCTTTCATTCCAACAACACAGCAAACAGCAGATATACTCACAAAAGGGTTGTTTAAACCGGTATTTGAGAATCTTGTTAGCAAGTTGGGATTGATTGACATCTACTCTCCAACTTGAGGGGGAGTGTCGGAAACTTAGGATTTTCAGTTATGGTATTTTATTTTATTTGTTAAGAGTTGTTCCTATAATTTAGGAATAGTTTTCTAGCCCATTATTAGCTGTCAATATCCTACTGATTTCTTGCTGATTAGCTAGCTAATATTCAATTAATTAGTTGGCTGATTTGTAGGATCTGCTAGGTAGGTTCCCGTCTATAAAACAATGTAATTCTGATGTAATTCAATAAGAAGGAAATACAATATTTTTTCTTCTATCAAAGCTTTCACCTACCTGTGGAGGTAGGCAATCTAAAAAGTTTGAGTATGCTTGGCCTCTCCGAAAACAATCTCACTGGCGAAATCCCGAAAACCATTCAGGGTTGTAAGAGTCTAGAATTCCTTTACCTACAAGGGAATGTCTCACAAGGGACCTTGCCTTCTACTTTGGCATCCCTAAGAGGTCTTCAATATTTGGATCTTTTGAGAAATAATTTTACAGGACTAATTCCAAAGGACTTAGAGAAGTTTGAATTTGAATCTTTCTTTCAACAATTTGGAGGGAGAAGTACCGGAAAAAGTTATTTTTTCAGAACATAAGTGTGATATCGGTAGCAAGAAATACTAAACTTTGTGGTGGCATCCCTGAATTGCAGCTTCCAGCTTGCCCCATCAAGGAATCCAAGCATAGAATAATCAATGGCCACAAACAAACAACCATTATGCTTTGTGTGGTGGCGGTTCTCCTACTCCTCTCAGCTTTGGCTATTTTCTATTGTAGGAAATTGATAAGGAAATTGTCTCCTACACTCTCTACGATCAACTTTCTTTCAAAGGTTTCATGCAAAAAGTCTTTATCAAGCTACCGGTCGATTCTCTCCAAGTATGTTGATTGGAACCGGTAGCTTCAGCTCTGGATACAAAGGAATTCTTGATGAAGAAGAACATTGTGGCTATCAAGGTCCTCAATCTTCAACAGAAAGGAGCTTCCAAGAGTTTCCTTGCTGAATGTAATGCACTAAGAAATATCCGGCATAGGAATCTTGTCAAGATTTTATCATGTTGCTTTAGCATTGATTACTGTGGCAATGAATTCAAAGCCTTGATCTTTCAGTTCATGCCAAACGGAAGCCTAGAGAGGTGGCTCAATCCGATTACCAAGGATGAAAACCAGTCAACAAGTTTAAGCCTAATTCAAAGACTAAACATTGTTGCCAATGTGGCCTCCGCAATTTGCTATCTTTATCATGGTTGCGACCAACCAATCATTCACCGCGACTTGAGGCCTAGCAACGTGCTTCTTGATGATGAAATGATTTCCCATGTAAGTGATTTTGGATTAGAAAAGACTTATCTCTGACAACAGTGGCTCCTGTGGAACGCAAACTAGCACAATTGGAATAAAGAGAACCATTGGCTATGTTCCTCCAGGTACATAACTTAGAAAAGTACTTTTGATTGAGCTCTATATATATATATATATATATATATATGCACGCATACACACATTAGTAGAAATACGTGTGTTGCACGTGCTTATTTTGTTGAGCTTTATTGCCTGATAAATTAGATTGATAAGTTTCTGTTTGAAATAAAATATAATGAAATGAAATAGAACAGAAAGATAATAAAGAAATTACTTTATTTGGTTGTCTTATATTGAAATTGCCAGTTAATTACCAGTTTTTTGTAATTTGTGAAATGTTAGGCTTTAACTGCAAACTACTTGATACACCATGCCCTTGTTTTCCCTTTCAGTTTGGCATATGGCTTCTCATAATTCCACTATCACTTATTCTAACACATAAGAACTAATTATCATTTTAACATTTTTCAAATTATACCTGATTGAAATATAGTCTCTCGATATCGTTTTTATTTTTTATTTTTTTACTAACATGTCAAAAAAAAAAAAAAAAAACAAAACAAAAAAAACAAAAAAAACTAATCCTTTATCTGGGCTATCATGATGAAATGTACTGTAATATTTCAACTAATAACAAAATATAATATGATACTATTTGTGATGTAATCACCACATATTTGACAATAGATTAAAGCTGTCACATAACACTATCATGTAACAAAGTTTGACCTAGTTATTGTACTTTTTATTTTATAAAAGTTCTCTTTTATCCATACAAGTGTGGTAATGAATAGAGCGATCCAATCAATAATATTATCTTTACTATACATTGTGATTGATTAAATTCAACGCATATACGTAAATTTCTTACTTGTCATGAGTTACAGAATATGCAATGGGTGGTGAGCCATCAAGACAGGGAGACGTGTATAACTACGGAATCCTTATATTGGAGATGTTCACACGAAGGAGACCTACTAATAAAATGTTCAAAGACAATTTCAATATCAGAAACTTTGTTAAGATGGCATTACCATAGAATGTTGTGCAAGTTGCGGACTACTCTTCTTCCCAAAGAAGTTGAAGGAACAACAAGACAAAGAGAAGACCAAGAAAGAAACTACAACAACATCCAAGGCATAGAGACTGAGGCAGACAAGGGAAATATCAACTTCGGTAACCCAAATCGGATCCAGATTAGTACTAAACTGCACAACTGTTTGATTTCGATCTTCGAGATCGGACTTGCCTGTACAGAAGACTTGCCAAATAAAAGAATGAACATGGAAGATGTCATCATGAAGATGCAACATATTAAAGATGCTTACATGGGCGAAAGGATTAGTAGAGAGAGGCCAAGTAACTTCTGAGATCTTCTTTGGTAATGCTAATGCTTTCAATTCTCTCTATCAGACAATAAATAAAAGGCCCTGTTTTTTGTTTTGTTTTGTTTTGTTTTTTGGTTTTTTGGTGTTTTGGTTTTTTACCATGTTAATGGTATTACTGCCAATGGAGAAACAATCTAATTATTATCTAATATGCAGGAGATTGAAGCTTTGTAAAAGGGAATCAGATGGTGAAGACTTATATTTTGAGTGGATGTCATAAGAAGTAGACTTTGAAATCTATACTATGGACCAACTAATTACTTAAATATCACATGTATGCTTGCTCTGTTTTTATTCTGTTTTGGTGTGCTTATCAAATAAATGTGTTTCATAGGCACATATTCCATGTAAAAATTTTATTGAACTCGACTTCACTACGTAGCCACTACATATACATATACATATACATATACATATATATATATATATATTTCAAAGTTCTATTGTGGAGGCATACACTGTTTATATACTATTTAAATAGTCTATATAACACTTGCTCGAAATAACAAAATTGATGAACATCAATGTCGTTTTCGGTTTTTCCTACCTCTTTTCATAGAGAAAACAATGCAATACGATGATGTATTACAAATTCATATCAGTTTTGTGAACATTATCAGTTACAAAATTGGAACATAAAGAGTTTAGACCCAGATCAACTCTTTCCAGTTCAATAGAATTCCTTTTTTCTTCCAAAAAAAAAAAAAAAAAGGAAGAGAAGGTTCACGAAAAGAATTTTTCGTTTCGGCTCTAATTTTAAGAAAATTATGACAGATGGTTATTCTATATTAGAAAGAATGAACAACGATATTCCTATTTGTAGAAAATAAACTTCTGGTCATAAAACCTTAAGCTTTTGGTCTCGCAATCCATTCCAAAAGGCAGCTGCATTCATTACCTTCTTACCAGGAAGCTCAACTTCCGCTACCTAGGAACCAAAAAAATAAATAAATAAATAAAAAGTTCCGGTACCAAAAGTTGAGTCGTCACAATACTAAGCTACAAGCCATAAGCGTTATGGCTTATGGCACAGATTGCACAAAGTGTCGCAATAATTTATTTGTTCTCTTTTCTTACGTTGGCTGGCGAAAAAACAAAACTCAAAAAGAAATAAAAATCTACAGTATAGAAGAAAGCCGTGTTTTTTTTTTTTTTTTTTTTTTTTGTTTTGGCAAATATATGAGCTCTTCATAATGGAACCCTCAGCAACTCATACTAAGTGGCACTGCCTAAGCACACGTTTTAAACCAGCTGTTTCTGGAAAAGATATGACTAGTGTTGATGCGTTAAATTTACTATATGGTCGCAGAAAGTTATGGAGCATATACGTCAAGGGCCGTGCTTTGTCCACACGGAAATATTAATGCACCCTTTGAAAACGTAAGATCATCTGCTTCATTACGCTCAAGATCATCTGCTTTGAAAACGTAAGGGAGCAGCAATATTTTCAAAAATTGATTTGTGATCGGGGTATCATCAGTTGACGATTAGGGACAGTGATGTTCCTAAATCAGCCTTTCGAACATGCTACGGACATTATGAGTTTTTAGTTATGCCGTTTGGGTTAACTAATGCCCCAGCAGCCTTTATGGACCTTATGAATTGAATTTTTGAGTAATATCTAGATAAATTTATCATAGTCTTCATAGATGATATTTTGATATACTCAAAACCCGAGAGGAACATGAAGAACATTTAAGGATCGCCTTGCAGACATTAAAGAATCATCAACTTTTTGCAAAATTCTCTAAATGTGAATTTTGGCTCGACAAGGTTCATTTTCTTGGACATGTTGTCTCTAAGGAAGGAGTGTCAGTGGATCCAGTAAAAATCGAAGCAGTTAGTAAATGGCCAACACCAAAAAGTATAACTGAAATACGCAGCTTTCTAGGCTTAGCCGGCTCTACAAGAGGTTTGTGGAAGGATTCGCAAGACTAGCTGCACCTCTCACAACACTCACTCGTAAGGACAAGAAATACGAATGGGGTGAGAAATGTGAGGAAAGACTTCAAGAGTTAAAAAGGAGACTCACTAGTGTGCCTGTTCTCACAATACCGTCAGATGAGGGAAAGTTTGACATTTACAGTGATGCTTCGAAGATGGGTTTAGGAGCTGTTTTAATACAGAATGGTAAAGTCGTGTAACGCCCCACCTAGCGTAGACCGTTATCATACTTAAAAACTTACATATCGACTAATCATAACTTGTTTCATTGTAGCGAAAGTGCGAAATAAATTTTTTTTTATCAATATGGAAAAGATATACTTAATAGCTTTATTACTTATTTACTTACATATATAATATTCTTTGTTTCTACCTTTGAACTTGGCGTCTCATACTTACAAAAATATTTACATACTAATTAAAATCAATATTAACAATACACATTTAAAAGCTAATGGCTCAATTCCCACAATTTCACAATGTGCTATGCCGAGTCCACCGTCTTGCATCAAAGCTTACTGGTAGGTTGCTTACCTACAGCATAGACGTAAGTTGTGAGCTTTTGGCTCAGTAAGTACAACATATAATCCACAAAACATTTTTCAAACCATAATGCATGAATTACTTATGCTTTCATTATGCTTTCTTATCTTAGCTTAACTTTTAAACTTTTAGGGCCCTTACATAACATAAGTGTACGTACCGTGGCGCGCAGTCATGGAGGGATTGGGGCGACCAGTCCAGTCCAACTCAAACCATGAACCGAACCTGACCTAACGCAGGTCGATACGACACGAGAAAACTTATTTCATAAACATACTTAAAAATGTTTCCTTTCTTGAAAACCATTTCTTATAAAAGATAGTTTCTCATTTAAACTTAGTCATCTCCTTATCAGGAGAGTTTAACTTAGTGAGCATGCTTTGTGATGCTTGAACATAAACATACATAATATGCAACATCAACGTGTATGCATGAAACTTATAAACATACGAGTATTGAAAACATTTTTCATCTATACTGTAGGCGGAGTTGTACTTACCCTTTTTAGCTAAACTTTAACTACAGGTTCCGCCACAAAACCTCAACAGGATTTCCTCCCTGTTCATAAAAATCATAGTATAAGTTTCCCATTGACTTTAACTAATCAACTAGCTTTTAACTGACCCTAACTAACAAGTTTGGTCCTTAATATGTGAGGTACAAGTGTCCTCTTTTCCTTTCTTAAAAATCTGTTTAAGGTTAAGACTACACCTTGCACGGTCCTGAGTATTCTGTGTTTACTTAAAAATCTGTTTAGAATTTTACAAAACTTTCTTCACAAAAGTTGTAGACAACATTTAGAACCACAACTTTTATTTTTGGCTAAAACCCTAATTCGGTTTCTATCCTTCTTGTTTCATACTAGAAAGTTCAAAATCACATTTATAAACCCTAAAATTTTGCTCTCGGGTTTTGATCAAAACAGAGGCTTTAACAGCCTTATTTTTAAAAACTGTTTGCGTTGTCCCCTAGGATTTTCTCTTTTGAAAAACTTTGTAGTTTTAACTTTTTACAAATTCGGCCTCTAAGAGCCTCAAAATCATGTTTCCAGAAAAACCGTTCCTTTTATACCGAGAGTGACAGATTTCTTCCTATCAATTTCTAACAAAATTTGTATGCATACAAAGTTAAATGATTAATACCGTGATTCATTCATAACTTGCAAGGTGTTTCCTATTCTTTTTAAGAACCTAAGTTCATTTCATAATCATAACATTCTCATACATATACCGAATGGTAAGCTAGACCAATCTTAGGTTCCTTAAGATTTCTACAACACTAGATGCAACATAATCTATCCATTCTTTTTTATTTGTCCATTAAACATATTTTCTTGAGCTTATACATACATGCATGGATCAGATCATATGGTTTCTCACAACCTATTAGCTTTTACTTAAAACCAAAAATCATAAACTTACATAACTTCCAAAGCTAGAGACCATAAAATCTACATCAACCGAAAACCATACTAACCGAACTTTTTGGGTGCATGCAAACTAAGAGATGAACCTAAACTCGTGCATATCTTAAAGCTTAATCTAACACTTGACCAAAAGATCATAAAGTAGTAGAACTTACCTTAACTTTCGAGAAGAATAAATAGAGCTAAGGTTGAAAATCTTCTTCACACTCTTACAAAGTTATCACGGATTCTCCCTCTAGTACTAACTCACTTTTCTTTTCTTGTTCCTCACCTTACTATGCTCGGCTTTTTCAGAAGTAAGGGAAGAGAATCACAGCACATCTAGGTTTCTAAGAGTCTCTCAAGTTTTGGAATTCTCTCTTATTTATAGGTACAACTATTGACATCAAGTTGTCAACCTAAGAATCAATGATTGTGCATGTAACCTTGTGAGGTGTCCGGCTTAGACTTAATCTCTTGACAAGTATCCTTTCTAAATTTTTGCTTATAATTATTGGGGTTTGAGGTGTCCCCTTTTTGAATATGCAACGGCTAGGTGTCTCTCTAAGGCACTCGGTGGATAAAGGTTGAACATGCAGCCCTTGAAGTGAGACACAAGTAAGGCTATTTCACCTACTAATCTATTAGTTGGTGTGTGTGTATGGCAGCCCATGAGATGGCAGCCGACCAAGTTGGTGCTTCCATACACTAAAGCTTACATACTTAAGGCTCCTTAATGCTAGGTGTCAAGCATTGTATGGCTGATTAGGAGGTGCATAATGCATGCATGCTTTAGAGCAAACATTCTAAGCTTTTATAGTTAAACTTTTAAGCTATAAACCATGGGATGTCAACCCATTGAGTGACCGGTTATTGCTAGGTGTTTGGTGCCTAGATTTTGCTAGTCAACATGCAAACTTAACACACTTAATTTTCAGCTTTCCATATGAGGTGGCTGCTCCCTAAAACATTCGGCCATGACATGTCACAAAGGGAACCATTTAAGGTTCAAATAAGCATAGCTATATATACCTATAACTCTAACTAGTATGTGAGGTGTCCATCTCTTACACATTCCACATTTTCTTTTGCTTGCATACTGTCTCATAAAACTAAAATTTTCATCTCCAAATTAAAAAGTGGACGGCTTCTAGGCAGCCATGTGTCTAAACCGAAAAAAATGCAACCTATCCTTAACGAGATGATGCATAGACTTCTAACTAGATCAACCAAATATGATTGATCTTCAGCTTGATTGGATTCTAGTTATTAAAATCTAGAATTTCAAAGCTTACTATACCTATTAAAATCATAACTCAAACTTTTCTTGAATCTCACATTTTGACCCCAAAAAGTAAAATTCCTTACATCTAGGCCCCTAAGAGCTATCCGGCCCTAAATGGTGACATTTGTCATCTTTTCCGTACATGGTCACCCTTTTTAAAGACCGAATATCATCCATAAGACCTTATTTAGTTTTTATCTACTTTATACTTAATTTACCTATAATGGTCTCATAACTTTTTCTACTTATTGCCATAACCATTTCTTAGGTCATGTTGATCTAACCTTGACCGATATTGGCTTTCAAAAATCTAATTCACCTTTCTTTTATAAAAAGGCTCAAATCATACGTACATAATTTATCATTGAATCTTAAACTTTTAAGAATTCAAGAATGTGCAAATAAATCATAACATAAATCTCATATAACATGTGCATATCAACTTGAATATCCTTAAAAAGGAAAACATGTAGTTAAAGAAAAGTTGGTTATTACAAGTCGTAACTTATGCGTCATGTCAACTAAAAGAACACGAAAAGAACTACCCAACTCACGACTTGGAGCTGGCAGCAGTGGTTTTTGCACTCAAAATATGGCGACACTACCTCTATGGGGCAAGATGTTTGATTTACACGGATCACAAGAGTCTCAAATACCTGTTCACTCAAAAAGAACTCAACATGAGGCAGAGAAGATGGTTAGAATTGGTCAAGGATTATAATTGCGAGATTTTTTATCATCCAAGAAAGGCGAATATAGTCGCAGACGCTTTAAGCCGAAGGTTTTCACCTATAACCCACATGCCAATTGATTCTTTGCCTACATCTCTTTAAGGAGACATAAACAATTTGAGGCTGGAACTCATTTCAGGACAGCTATCAGCTTTACTTCTTCAACCATCGATTTTTGATGAAATAAGAAAAGCTCAAGAGCTAGATTCGACCTTAATCAAGTATAAGCAAGAGGTTGTTGAAGGAAAAGAGTCTGATTTTAATCTTTCAGCTGATGGAATTCTCCACTTTAGAAGAAGGTTATGTGTGCCTGATGACGTAAAGTTGAGAAAACAGATTCTCTTGGAAGCTCACAAGACTCCATATTCTATACATCCAGGAGCAACAAAGATGTATCAAGACCTAAAAGAGCACTTTTGGTGGAAGAGAATGAAGAACGATATAGCTGAATTTACCAGTCAATGCTTAACTTGCCAAAAAGTTAAGGCTGAGCACAAGCGACCAGTAGGAGAATTGCAGACCCTTGAAGTCCCAAAATGGAAATGGGAGCAAATAGCAATGGATTTTGTTATTGGCTTACCAAGGACCAGTGAAGGATATGATGCCATCTGGGTAATTATTGATAGACTAACGAAATCAGCGCACTTTTTACCAATAAAAGTCACATATACGTTGGAAAAATTGGCAGATCATTACGTATCGGAGATCGTCAAGTTACATGGCATTCCTTTGTCTATCGTTTCAGACTGTGATAGTCGTTTTACCTCTACTTTTTGGAAGAGTGTACAAAAAGCTATGGGTTCTTAATTGAAGTTTAGCACAGCTTTTCACCCTCAGACAATGGTCAATCTGAGCGAACCATCCAAATTCTCGAAGACATGCTTCGTGCATGTGTCATGGATTTCAAGGGATCTTGGAACAACAAGTTGCCATTGGTAGAATTCTCCAACAACAACAGCTACCAATCTTCTATAGGCATGGCACCCTATGAAGCTCTTTATGGAAGGAAATGCAAATCTCCTGTTCATTGGTTTGATACCAGAGAAAAGCAACTTCTGAAAACAGATTTTATTCAAGAAACTATGGAGGCTATAAAGAAGATTCGTCAAAGGATGGAAGAAGCACGAAGTCGTCAGAAAAGTTATGCTGACATACGAAGAAGGCCATTGGAGTTTGAGGAAGGAGATTCAATATTCCTCAAAGTAGCTCCTATGAAGGGCGTCATGCACTTCGGAACGAAAGGAAAGTTAAGTTCACGATACATTGGGCCATTTGAAGTTACTGGACGAGTTGGTAAAGTGGCGTATAGGGTAGCTTTACTGCCGCAATTGTCAAGCGTACATAATGTTTTCCATGTCTCTATGTTGAAAAAACATGTACCAGACCCATTACATATCATAGAGCATGAACTAATTCAAGTTCAAAAGGATCTTTCCTACAAGGAATGACCGGTGCAAATTTTAGCTCGTGAGGAGAAGACTCTAAGGACTAAGACTATACCTCTTGACAAAGTGCTTTGGCAGAATCATAAAATAGAAGAAGCCACATAGGAGCGAGAGGATGAAATGAGAGCTAAATACCCCCACTTGTTTTAATTTTAGAGGATGAAAATTTCAAAAGAGGGTTGATTGTAACGACTGAAAATTCACGGCATTAATTTTTGAGTTGAACAGAAATTAAACCGTGATTTTTCTGTAGTAAAGATGTAAATTCTTGTAATTTTATGATATAATATGTCTCTATGCCACTAGTTATATTGTCACTATGCATGAAATTTGGAAACTTACGAAATTTCCATAAAGATCAAAAATAGATAAAAGTGATCATGAAAATCCAAATAAAAAATGCCAAGTCCATTATACAACTTTATCATGTAAAGAAGTGGAATTTACAATTATTTCTGAATCAAATTACAATAGTCAGAATTTAATTCTGAACTGTAAAACTGCAAAAATATATATATATATGTTTCAACAGTTTAAATATATATATATTTTAAATATCAAAAGTTGTTTGAACAGCTTAAAAAAAATTTTCCAGTGTAAAATTTACCATGTTAGATCATAACATACTGTAAATGATTGCTAAATAGGATAAGAATTAAAGTATAATTATCTTCAAGGATCAAAGGCTAAGATTATAGGGATTTTAATCTAATGGCTCATACCTTGACAAGTATGGCTTAATGATAAGAATTAAAAAAAAAAAAAAAAAAAAAAAAAGGAACCGGTGCAATGTGTGGTAGAAAAGTAAGAAATGATATTTTACTTATCTTATACTAACGGTGAGACGGAGGTTAAAAAAAAAAAAAAAAAAAAAAACTAGCTGTCTTCCACATAAGTTAAACATATACAAGGAAAGGGAGAGAAGCAAATGGTTTCTTCATCTCAAAGAAGAACCATCTGGAGACAGAGACGAAGAAGAGAAGAGAGGAAAAAAAAATTATCCCTCCAAATCTTCAATCTTGGTTCTCTAGCAAGTTTTTATTCCAGAAATCAAAGTGTTTAGCAGTCATAAAAGGTAATAAATTTGTAAAATTTTATGTTTTCTTTTAGTCTTATTTTGAGAAATTTTTATTCTAAGAAACGAAAATTTTATTGTCTAGTCTCTATCAAGAAACCAAAGGATTTTGAAGGAGGTGCAACTAAGCTAATTATCAATTTGAAGGAAGCTAGGTAAGATACTTAAATTTGTTTTTTTCATTGAAGTTGGATCATATGATTTTAGAAAATAATAATAATAATAATAAAGGGATGAATATATATATAAACTATTTCGTTGATGGACTTAGTTCAATGAACTATTTGGGAATCATGAATATGTATATGTTATGAAATTTCCCCGTGCTTGTATGATTAGTTGATGTTATGGTTGAAATTTTTAGTAAACAGTAATGAAACCAATGATGTATCATGTGTTTAGAATGGTCATGGTGTAAGAAACAAACTTTTTAAATAAAGTTTGTAGTTTAATAAATAAAAGTTGACAACTTTTGTTGGTATACTGTTCATGAATTGATTTTAGTGAGAAAGTTTGATGTATGTATACAAATATGAAAGTCTAAACTTATTTTAGACTCAGGGATTCTTGCAAGAGATGCAGATGATAGGAAATTGATTAGTACAAGTTTTATGTGGAAAAAAAAATGTTAGAGGAACACTTTTGGAGAAGAAATTTATAAAATGAAGTTTAAAAATAAAATAAAATAAAAATAAAACAGATTTGTAAACTGGATGTTTCAATGTGAGTGACTGTTTCATTTGTCTTAAATTACTTATACGCCAAGGAGTATAACAATAAAAACAAGAGAAAGCTCAATAGGAGTTAAAATGAAAATTTTGTTAAAGTTGGGTAAATTGAGAATTTCCTAAAACAGTTTGAGATTTTTTTTTTTTTTTTTTATATACTGAAAAGATGATTTTTCTGTGTTGTTCAAGTAGAAAGCAAGATTGAAACTAAAAAAAAAAAAAAAAAAAAAAAAACAAGGGGTTGAAGGAAATTAAAGTTAATTATTTAACGAAAGAAATATTCATAAGAAAAATTGTCAGTTTAGAATACTGCTCTAACTATCGGGTGTCACTTAAATCAGGACACGGTGCCGACGGTGTACTAGAGCGGGATTGACTGATAGAAAAATCTCAGATTATCGAATTCGTGTAAATACAGATCTCACCTACAATATAAAACTATGAATGCTTGTTGTATTGGTGTACATATGTGGTGATTTATGTGCCAACTACGTGAACATAATTACGATGCCTCAATGGTTATGTTATCCTGGTGTGCATATATATATATATATATATATTTTTTTTTTATGAAGTTGTGACATGTCATAATTGCATGACTACTCACTTAATTATATGAGGATAATGAAAGTGAAATGTTAGAAAAGTATCGTACTAACCTCCTCTCAGGTGAGGTAACATTTATGAACGATTTATGTATGACCTTGGGTACAATTGGAGGGTCGCTCCCTCAACTCCTCAATGATCGCGCGCACCTGGTATGTACACAATGGGGCCCAATAAGTTTTGAGGCAAAAGACTAGAATTGTAACGCCCCGACCACCCACGTAGGGCCGACTACGTGAATGTGGGCCGTTACATTACTTAACGTACTTAACTTAACTTAACTTAGTTTCTAAATCTAATACTTAGACTAATCGGGAAATTTTAGAAATTTTTTTTTTCTTTCTTAAACTTGAACTTAAACTTGAAAGCTTGAAACATCACATACATACATAAACTTGTGCATATGGGTAAACTTCATCATGAATACCCATTACTTGTTATGCCGATTGTAAGGTCACATAATAATCTTTAAACCAGACTTTAAACATTACATACATAACGTAACATGATACTTAAACATACATGTAAAACTTCATAATCAAAGATTTTGTTTTTTTTTTGCGAAAAACTGCATAGTGATATCCCACACCGCCCTTCACTTACTGCATCGTCTCCATAGCCTACCAGGTAAAGCTACAGGCCTTTTATTTTTACCTACAGTATGGAATATACTGATGAGCTTTCGCCCAGCAAGTACAAACATAATCTCACAAAACATGTCACACATTATATAATTTATGCATGATCCATTTATGTCCAATTATGAATCTTTTATGATCAATTATTAACTTGGACTTATTATCTTGCTTTAACATGTGGGCCCCTTGTGTACGTACTAGATGCGCGTTCTTCAAATAAAGTTAGGGTTTGCAAGGTCCCTAACAATTCTGGGAATCATTGAACTTGAACATGAATAATCATCCACCTGATGGGAGGTTGATACGACACCTTACTTGTATGTTCTTACCATGTGGTTTAACATTAGTGAACATGTCTCATGATGTCACTATAACATATCATAACTTAACATTTAAACCATAACATGGCATATCTTGAGATATCATGACAGAACATGGCATTCTTGAAAACATGGCATTTCTATAAA
The DNA here is from genome assembly GCA_025413485.1 of Ficus microcarpa. Lineage (NCBI taxonomy): Eukaryota > Viridiplantae > Streptophyta > Magnoliopsida > Rosales > Moraceae > Ficus > Ficus microcarpa. The sequence continues at coordinate 24,787,198 of CM046384.1, forward strand.
CATGGCACTTTGTAAACATGGCATTTCTGTAAACATAACACTTTTGTAAATATGGCATTTTTGTAAACATTGCACTTTTGTAAACATGGCATTTTTGTAAACATGGCACTCTTGAAAATATGACATTTCATATCATAATATAACATAGCATGAAACATGTCATAGCATACTTGAAAATAGATTACTATTTTTCATACCGCAGGTGAAGTTTGTACTTACCTGAGGTCCTATGCTCTTGAGTTACAATTCCAACATGATACATCAATAGGTTCTACTCCTGTTTCAATTAAGATGTAAGATAAGGTTATCCTATCTTACCATAAATCA
>CM046384.1:24787624-24837624 GCA_025413485.1 Ficus microcarpa
TTATATACGATATTGGTATCTTAACCAACATCCATGAATAACCCTAGTCATATGTCCCGTCTACATAACCTCATGATAACTTGTTTGGTTACTTTAAGTAACCTTGGCTATTAAACCCAAACACACATGAATAGGGTTAGATTACAACTCCTAACCTTGGGCCTCAGCCTTATCATTCTTATTCTATAATCCATCGGGTTATGTTGGGTAACCCTTGAGGCGGTCAAAGTTCGATCAACAAAAGTCAACCTTCTATGGGTCAAACTTAATCAACAAAATTCAACCCCTCATAACTCGGGTATCCATCCCGGTTATCCTCCGTCGTCGTTGTGTTACTAAATTTTGGCTTAAAAATCCTTTTTTCCTTATCTTGGAAAAATTTGGTGAATTAAGCTCAAAAACCTTCAATTAACTTATAAAAATTCGAGGTTCTTAAAATAAAGCCTCATAAAAATCATTGAATACTGAAAACTATCATTGGAACAATCTCCACAGTCAAAACATTGGTGTTGTGTAAAAATACAGTTTTTCTGCATTGTTTTAGAAAATCCTGTGCAGGAATTTCCTGTTTCCTACGCAGTTTTTAGTCATCCTCCTAAGGCCTTGTTTGGCTTTTTCTTAATATACAGTCCAATTTCAAGCTAACACAGATATTTCCAATACTGTATTCACTTATACACAGTATTTTTATACTGTACTACAGTCTAAAATTTATCTGTGTAAAAATGGATAGTATAAAATTTTTCTTATTTTTCAAAGTCCTTTTTGCCCTTTATTTCTAACTTGGTGTGCTTGATTTTTCTATGGTGATTTTGAATCTTAATCTTGCTACCTTATCTATAATGACAATTTTTCGCAGTATATTTTTCATACTGCTTATCGTATTACAGTACCGTCATGCCTTTGACCTATATGGTCAACCTTTGACTTTTTCCGGTCAAACTTTGACCAATATAAAATCATGAATTTTTGTTATGTCTTTTCCACCAAAGGCCCTATAGATGACTCAGTAACTACTTATTGAGTCTCATAACTAATTAAATGAGAACTAAAACATTTACTGATAAAATCATGAATTTCACGTTTATATTCATAATTTTCCATGAAATATCACATAAACACATAATACGGACTTCAATTTCTTCAAATCATGAGTCCGTGAAAATTCCGGGTGTTACAAGAATTGCATAAAATGTCATGCTAATTATTCATGCATTGTGAGATTTATGTCTATGCTTACTGGGCGAAAGCTCATTCAAGAAATTTATATTGTAGGTAAGTTGAGTAAGAAACCCGTGATCAACTGAATGGATGAATAGACAAGACGGATGTTGTGACAGTGAAGAAATAGGGTGCATGGATAACACTTTGCTTTAGAAAATATATATATATATATATATTCCGCAGCTTTTAAAAAAATATATATACATGCAATAGTTTGTAATATATGGTACTATGATACTTTACTTATGCTTTTTCTCTAATACCTTATGAATGGTTATCTAATAGATAATGAGTTCAACAAGTAACAAACAAAAAAAAAATCCCGGAATTTTGGAAATTAAAACGATACAAGTTAAGATTACGTATGTATTTGATGGCTCCTTCCCAAGGAGGAGTTGTCACACTAGCAACGTACTTCTTGATGATGAGATGATTGGCCATGTAAGTGATTTTGAATTAGCAAGACTGACCTCTGACAACATTGACTCCTCTGGATGTCAGACTAGCACAAGCGGAATAAAGGGAACCTTTGGCTATGACCCTCCAGGTACACAATATCTTAGAAGTACTTCGGATTGAGCTCTATATATTTATATGCACGCACAAACACATTAGTAGAACCACGTGTGTTGCAGATGTGCTTATTTTGTTGAGCTTTATTGCTTGATAAAATATATTGATAAGATTCTTTTTGAAATAGAATACAATAAAATGAAACAGAACAGAATGATAACCAAGCAATAACTTTATTTGGTTGTCGTACATTAAAATGGCCCTTTAATAGAATGGTCTCTTTCACACTTTGGAATTTTTATTGCTACACGAGAGAATTAACTATTTCAATTTATTACTAATATTTTGTAATTTGTAAAATGTATGGCTTTAACTGCAAACTACTTGGGACACCATCTCGTATTTTTTGTCCTTTTTTTTTTTTTAACTTCCTCAGTGTGGCAAAATTACAGAATATGCAATAGGTGGTAAGCCATCAAGAAAGGGGGATGTGCATAGCTATGAAATCCTTGTACTGGAGATTTTCACATGAAAGAGACCTACTGATGAAATGTTTAAAGACAATTTCAATCTTCATTACTTTGTTAAGACAGCATTGCTCAAGAAACTTCCGCAAATAGTGGACTCTACTCTTCTTCCCACAGAAGTCGAAGGAGCAATATGACGACAAGAAAACCGAGACAGAAACTGCAACTACATCCAAGGCATAGAGATTGACACAGATGAAGGAAACATCAACTCCAGTAACGGAAACCGGATCAAGATTAGTACTAAACTGCAAAACTGTTTGATTTCGGTCTTCAAGATCGGACTAACTTGTCCAAAAGACTCGCAAAATAATAGAATGAGCATGGAAGTGTCATCATGAAGATACAACATATTAAAAATGCTTACATGGGCGAAAGGAGGAGAGAGAGGCCAAGTAACTTTTGAGTACTTCTATGATAATGCTAATTTTGAGTGCTTCTATGATAATGCTAATGCTTTCTTCTTAATTTTCTCTGTTAGACAATAAAGAAAAAGCCTTGTATCGGTTTTTTTTTTTTTTTTTTTTTTTTATTTTTTTTTTTTTTTTTTATTTTTTAACGATGTTACTGGTATTACTGCCAATAGAGATACAATCTGATTATCATCTAAATTGCAGGAGATTGAAGCTTTGTAAAAGGGAATCAGATGGTGAAGATTTTTTATTTTGTGTGGCTGTGATGAGAAATAGACTTTGGCATCTGTACTTTGGACCAACCAATTAATTATAAATCATGTTTGCTTGCTCTGTTTTTGTTCTGTTTTGATATTCCATGTAAAAATTTTAGTCATGTTATTGAACTCCACTTCAATATGTAGCTACAACATATATATATATATATATATGTATATGTATATGTATATGTATATTTCAAAGTTTTATTGTGGAGGCATACACTGTTTACTATCTATATAGCCGCCTATTACACTAGCTCGAAATTACAAAATTGTTGAACATCAATGTTTGTTTTTGGTTTTTCCGGTTTTTCCTACCTGTTTCCATAGAGAAAACAACGTGTATGAATTCATATCAGTTTTGTTAACATTATCAGTTACAAAAGGGGACATACTTTAAAAACCCTATGAAACATCCATTTTAAGAGCAGGATAGGAAGAGTTGCATCCCTATGAAGCAAAACGACTTACAAAGTGCATTGCTAAAAAGTGAAAACGGCATGAATCAAATCTTTCTAGTTCAATAAAATTCCTTTTACCTTAAAAAAAAATTGAAAAAAATGCAAGAGAAGGATCACGAAAAGAATTTTTTGTTTTGACTGTAATTCGAAAATTACAACGGATGGTTATTCCATATTAGAAAGAGTGAAACCGTGTCTAGGAAAATAAAACCTTCTTACCAGGAAGCTGAACTTCAAGTACCTAGTAACCAAAAAAAGAAAATAATAATAATAATAATAATAATAATAATAATAAAGATAAAAGATTGAAAAGAAAAAAGTTTCAGTACGGAAAGTTGAATCGTCAGACTATCACAATTACAAGCCATAAGCAGTATGGCTCGGGACGATGGATTGCTCAAAGCGCCACAATAATATATATATATATATATATATATATGTTTTCTGAAATACAATATTTAAAAAATTTTCAAAAACCCCAAATTCTCTATGAAATCAGCCCAAAAATTTCCACAAAAAAATAAAAATAAAATAAACCCCAAGACGTTTCCAAAACTATCCCCAACCAACAAAAGCCCCCACCAGCCGCCCCAGATCACCGGAACATGAGCTCACAGCCGCCAGACGCCTCCCAAGTGCACTAAATGACAAATAAAAGTTGTTACACCCCACCATGGATCTCTCAGGTGGTCAAATGTTGCCTTGAACACGCATCCTCCGTTGCAAAATGTCGGCACCCCAAAATATAATGTCGGATTGTGTATTCATTGAGATTAAGGAGCCAGAACCAGTGCCTCCCGGCAAACCCATGGACAATTCAATTTTGTGTCTTTGATACAGAAGTCCGGTTGTCAAAACGGAAAAACTGTAAATGTTTTTTTTCACTTAACGTTTTGCCTCTTTGGTGGTAGGATACGGATCTAGGGAGAGATTGAATAAAAGATAAAGCTCAGTGGAAAGCAACTCAACTCGTTGTTAGACGGGAAAAATGCTAGGATTACTTGCCTCTACTCGTACTTCTATATTTGTCATTTGGCCTTTGTCATTTGTCATCCTATATCCCTATAAAAATAAAGCATAAATAAAAACTTATATTTTGCTCTTTATTACAGCTCTGTCACTCTATCTTTTTACCATTAAATAAAATTAAATAATTATATAAATAATAATAATAATAAAAGTAACAGAGAAGGAACACATAGATATTTAATATGAATACATAGATATTTAACATGAATATATTTATATCCATGTATTACAAATAAATAATTCAATAATAAAGAGCATTATAAAGTAAATTGCATAATACTAACAAATCTCCTAATATTAAGAAATATCTTAAATTACAATAAATACAAAAATCCTAATAAAGATAATTCTATTAAAAAAAAAAAAAAACTTTCCTTAATATTAATACTAATTTTCTTAATATGCCCCTGTAAGATGGAGCTCCGATAGGAGATCCAATCATGAACTATAATAAAAGAAAACCGAATGAAATTTTTTTCTTTTTTTTTTACTCTTTTTTTGTTCCTTTTTTTCTATGTGCTTTTTTTTTAACTTCTAGAAAAATATAAATAAAAGATGTCGGGACACAAGAGCGCAAAGGGATGACAAGCGTCAAGAGAGAGATAAGATGCTTGGGCACAGAATCAGCAATTGTCAGAAGAAGAGGGAGAAGACAACATGCACTTGAGTGCAGAGGACGACAATCATCAAAAGAGAGAATGGCACATAGGCGCTGGGATGACAATCATCAAAATAGGACGCAACAACGTTAGGGACAACAATCGTAAAATAAGAACGCATATCACAAAGGATCAAAGGACCAATAACTCGTTTTTGTGTGTGTGTTTTTATTTTTTTTTTTTATTTTTTTTTAATTTTTGGGTAGCTGAGGTGGTGGGTAAGAGTACATAGAAGGGGTTAAAAAAGGGAAGTCCAAATTACTTCCCGTTATAGCATAAACATAAATATATTATACCTTTCACAAACATTTTCTTTAAAATCATTGGTTTTCACAATAAATCATAAAAAATAACATTTGTAGCCAAATCAAAATTAAAACAGGCTATCAAGAAAGGGATATCGACGTATCCTACCTCTTAACAATTTATCTATTGATAACTTCACGCTAACCAAGGTTTCTTGTCCCGGTGCCAAAATCTTAAAAATCAACCAATCACTAATAATTTCATTACCTGTCACAGAATCTAACTAAGCTACAAATAAGGTCTAATTAATGTGCTTCCCGTATTAAAATATTATTATTTTCATATTCTTGCTAAAATTACCAATTTACCCCAAAAATATAAAAATTCACAGATTTTCTCCTGCCAAATTACCAGAATGCACAGAGATGCCCGAAAAACAAAATAAAACATTGATAATAGTTTTAACTCGGATCCAACCCAAAACCCATACATGCAAAACGAATTTCAAATCAAATATCTCATAATACCATAACCCACATTCAAGCTATTTTCTAATAACCAAATCAGATTTTTAGGAAATTTCACACATGCAAATTCATACCTAAAAGATTTAAACTCAATGTACTCATACATTTCAACATGCAGCAACAATTTAAACCAAAACCCAGATTTGAAGCTTTGAAAATCCAAAATGGTCAGAAATTTGAAGCGCTTGTACCTCGGTTTTTGATTGCAGATTTTGTTCCGTGAGCTCCTCTCCAAAATTTGAAAGGAAAAAAATAAAAAATGAAGAGGAAGAGTGAAGGGGAGAGAGACCGTGAGAGAGATGAGAAAGAGAGAGAATGTGAGAGCTCCCTGTTTTTGTTTTGGTTCTGGGAAATTGGCAGAGACAAAAGAGAGAGAAAAAGGCATGGGAAGTTTAAGTTAAATTTTGACTTTTTAACTTTCTTTTGGTGGGTTTCTGGAAAAGAAAATCAAAGAGAGAGAGAGGGAGGGAGAGAATGAGTGTGTAAGGTGGCATTGAAGAAAGTACACCACTTATAGGCGAGTACAATAGGCGAAGACTACAAATATTATAGTTACATATACATATATATACACACACACACACACATGTGAACGGAAAATGGGAAGGCAAAGTTTTGTGTGCTGGGGAAGTGAAATACGCTAGTGAAGGTCTGCAAAGCTACAGTGGAAGCCGAAAATGGGACTATAATAGTGCAGGGGCAATTTTGTAAATATGCAAAAGTTCAGGGGTCAAAACATAAATAAGAAAATTCAATGGCAAAAATATAATTCTCAAAAATTGTTTTCAGATTTTAAATTGAAAAATCTTATATGCAGTTTAATTATACAAAATCAAATTTTAGCTCATTAGTTAACCCAGTTTAGTTTAATTAATTATAATTAATCTTAACTGATGTTACAGTCCTTCCTTCTTAAAAGAAATTTCATCCTCGATATTTAAACACACCCCAAACACCAATCAGATGAGGACACCACTCTCGACTAACTGAATCCAACTCCCAAGCATTGGGGCGTGGAATTCTTCAAGCAGGTGCGACAACTCCGGTGGCAAGACGAGACGACAAACGACGACACCGATGCACAACTCGATCTGGAACAAATCCAACGCAGAAAAACTCCCCAAGGTTATAATCATAATCATCGAACTCTAATAGGTCCACATTATCGAGCAACGTAATGTTAGGATAAGAACCAAAAACTTTAATGGAGAAAATCCATTCATCCAAAATCCACCGTGTCAAATCATCAAGAGAATGAAAGCGGAAACATACCTTGATCTATGGGAAGGAGATGATTATGGGTTACAGATCTTCCAATTCAAATACGATTTTCCTTAGAGAAAAATCTCTGTATTCTTACTGATGATGGGATATCAAAGAGAATACAAAATAATGTGTGTCGTATGAATTGGGGACCATAACCGTTTAATCTCTCAGCTACACCATTCATGCTAGGAGATCCCGACATGGTGTATTGTAGAACTATTCCATATTCTTCTAGGAATTTAGCAAAGGGTCCTGGATGTTGTTCACCTGATCTGTCATATCTGCCATAGTACTCACCACCACGGTCAGATCAGGTGAACAACATCCACGGTCAGATTTAACGCCTTTAATTCTTTTGCTGAGTTGGTTCTCAACTTCAGCTTTGTAAGCCTTGAACACATCCACTGACTGGGACTTCTCATGAATGAGACACGGGTAGCCATAACGTGAGTAATCGTCTATAAATGAATTGAAATATTGTTGACCATTCCAAGAAGCCGTAGGAAATGGTCCACAAATATCCGTGTGAATTAGTTCTAAGACATCTGAAGTTATGTTGGCACCTAATCTCCTTATGTCTGTCTGTTTCCCTTTAATACAATCAACACAAACCTCAAAGTCTATGAAATCAAGAATCCCATCGGACACGAGTCTTTCAATTCTACTTTTGGAAATATAACCTAAGTGCTTGTGCCATAATGAAGCAGAATTCTAATTGGTTAATTTGCGTTTCATACCACGTGAATTCACATGCAAGGTTTCATTAAAATGACGCAACTGTATCAAGTAAATATAGGTTATCAAAAAAAGATAAAGAATCGGTACCAATAATATTTGAATTCAAAAAAAGACTAATTAAATTGACTATTTCCAAAAGAACAAAAGTAACCAAATTTGTCCAAAGCAGAAATAGAAACCAAATTCCATCTAAATGACGGTACAACATATGTCTCTTTCAAATCCAAATAATATCCAGTCTTTAATAATAACCTAAAATTCCCTATAGCCTCAACTTCCACCGATTTGCCATCGCCCACATAGATGAATCTTTCAGTATCATTTGGCTTTCGGCAACTCAGGCAACCCTGCATAGGCACACTTATGTGAGTAGTAGCATCAGAATCTATCCACCAAGTGTGTCTTGGTATTGAAACTAAATTAACCTCAGAACAAACCAGAGTGAGTAGTGTACCTTTCTTTGCACGTCAAGCATGATATTTGGTACATTCCCTCTTCGTGTGTCCAAGGTTGTGACAAAAATAATAGCCTAATTCTTCATCTTGATTCTTTTGCTGTTTCTTTTGAGCTGGACCACTTTCAGCTTACTTATCCTTCTTCCTTTTCTTGTTCTTGTCCTTAGATGTACTTGCCAAGTGAGCACTTTTGGTCTTCTCTTGCTTTAGTCTTTCTTCCTCTTGCATACAATAAGAAATGAGCTCATTTAGAGACCATTTATCCTTTTGGCAGTTATAACTGACCTTAAATTGACTAAATTGTGCAGGAAGCGAAATCAAAACTAAATGCATAAGCAAATCCTCAAACAGCTCTAACTTTAGTGTATTTAGTTTTGAAGCAAGATGAGACACCTCCATGATATACTTTCTTATATTTCCTTTTCCTTTATACCTCATTGAAATCAAGTTTGCCAAAAGCGTACTTGTTTCAACCTTATCATTTTTAGCAAAACGCTTTTCAATTTCCTCAAAAAACTCCTTGGTAGTAGTAACCTTTTCAGATACAGCGCCCCTAAAGGCTTCCGGAATTCCACGCTTTATGATCATGAGACTCATGAAATTTGAACGATCCTACCTTTCCATGTCCCGTTTTTCCCCAGCGGAACTTTTGTCCATAAGGTCAGCGGATCGTTCAATCCTTAGCGTAAGGTCTAGATCCATGTAGCCAAGAATGATCATAATGTTCTCTTTCCAATCATTGAAGTTGTTCTCATTTAACATGGGAATGGAATTGACATTAGAAGATATAGTAGAAGCAGATGCACTAGCTGAACAAAGAACAAAACAAGCAAAATTAACATGTTCACATAAGAATGCATATCAAATAATCAATAAATTCAAACAATGGTGGACCCCATCAAAAGATACCTAATACAACATTAATATTTAGTCTTTGGACAGAAATATTAACTTGTAAGTGGTACTCTTGGTGTAGTAATCAAATATTGACAATAAATCATGTCAAACAATATGTCTGTCTTTGGATCAACTTATTATTCGCATGGAATACCTTATAATTGTCACATATTTATTACCACAGGTATGCATGCAATTCGGCCAAAATATTAACCTTCCTTTGGGCCAGTCAATATCCGCATGAATTACATACACACAACCATCTTAATATTCCAAATAAATTAATCTATACAAGAGAGGTTACTTTGGTAACATGTTGCTTCAATTAATCTATTTTAAAATATTAGATATCCATAAAAAATATATATATAACCAAAATTTGAATTTAATTGAAAAAATATATTTTTTTCTCGAGTCAATGGTCAACGCCAAAGTCAACGGTCAACGGCAACCCTTTTGGTCAATAATCCGTATTGATCGGGTCGGGACTGGACCAGGTCAGGTCAACCCAATCCGGATCCTAATCCAGTCCATCCCAACCCAAAAGAACCGTGGGCTAAAGGCTTTAACCTAACCTAATTTTTATGCTTAAGCCCAAAAAAAAAAATTTTGGGCTCAAAGCCCAGAAAGCTTTGAAACAAACCCTAATTTTCCTTCTTTTCCTACTGTGCAGCCGCAGGCACACCTTTTGTTTTTTTTTTTTTTTTTTTCCGTCATTTGTTGCAAAAGTGCAACCAACACCATCTTCTTCTTTCTCAAAATAAAATTAAAAAAAAACCATAAAACATAAATGCAAAACTTCAAACAATATTTAATCCATATATGTTTATCCAAAAAATTAAACCTGGGAATTTGGAAAAAACAAAATCAAAGAATCCATAATCATAACCATAACCATAACCATTCTTAAATCAAACAAAACCAAACCTAATTTAGAAAGAAAATTTATGGGGTGTTTGGTGAATGAGTTGAGTTTGAAAATTTTAAATTTCAATAATAGTTTTTGTTGACTTTTCAGAAAAGACAAAAACCTTTTTCAGAAAAAGATAAAAAAAAAGTACAGTTTAACTTGAGTTAAACTTGAGTGCCAAACAGGGATTCTTAATGGTTTAACATGGAGAAAGCTCTAACACCAATTATTAGAATAAGAAACCGAAAACTTTAATGGAGAAAATACATTCATCCAAGATCCACCATGTCAAATCATTAAGAGAATGAAAGCGGAAGCATATCTTGATCCATGGGAAAGAGATGATTATTGGTTACAGATCTTCCAATTCAATACGATTTTCCTTAGAGAAAAATCTATGTATTCTTACTGATGATAGGATGTTAGAGAGAATAGAAAATAAAGTGTGTCGTATGAATTGGGAAACATAACCGTTTAATAGAACTACAGTAGTTATATTCTTTTCATATTTCTATTTTGACCCATCATAAATTAGAAATATGAAATTAGGCCTCTACACATAATAAACTTACACTATAATTAATGCCTAAAACTCAATAAAAATAAATTTTAGTTAAATCATTTTAAATGGGTTGAATTTTATAATAATATATAATACACATTTAATTACATATGTAGGCCCACGTATTCAATTATTTTCCAAACACCAAACTCTTCCGGCAATTCTGAGCGATGAGCAACCGACCCCAAATGATGAAGATCCCTCGTCGACGGATCAGATGCGGCGCTGAAACTCGACTCAGCTCCCAAAGCATCGTGAAAACACCTCCACTATCTGCATCAAAACACGTGTCATGATCTGACGGGCTGACAACGGAACACAGTAAAGTCCAACCGCAAGCGTCACGTGCAGATCTGCATGCTCTCTCCTAAAACGCATCATCCGGAATGGAAAGGAGTGCGCAGACTCATCGAAAGGCTAAAAGCAATCCAAATGGTACCGTGCAATTGCTCGGTCTTCAACTTGGAAACACGTCGGATACTTGGCGACGAAATCGAAGGCACCTCGGCATGAAACGACAAGAAGCCGAAATCAGCCGGAACCAGATTGATGCGGAACTTCATCTCTCGGACGGTGGCAACAGAGCAACTCGTCGGAGAACGTGTCGGGAAACTCGTCAACCATCGAGAAAGCTTCGTCTGATCCGCACTTACAGACTAACATGACAGAACAACAAACGGAATTCCAACATCTGACGTGTCACTAACGGACTAAAATTCCCCAATGGGTTATCACTGGTCCCGACCATGGGACGAATGTCACCTCCCCATGACAACAGTCAATAGCAACTCAGTACTTCGTGACCAAATCCGTACCGAGTATCACATCATAGCAAATCATGAGCAAAATCACTAAATTAGCATTTACAGGATGTTTGGTTACACCATTTTAAAACACCCATCTCAAAATTTTTTTTGTCTTTTTCCCAAAAAATTTTGTATTTTTCTCAAAAAGTTTTTTGTCTTTTCTGAAAATTCAAAAAATTTTACTATTGAAACTAAAAAATCTCAACTCAAACTACTTCACCAAACACCCCCTAGTTGTTTACGCCGATCGTGATCCGACACGATCTACAATCATGCACTACTCATACGTAACCCATAACCTTGAGTATAGAAAAATAAACTGGTTGAGTCTCTTAGGCTCCAATCCCAAGGTACTAACGACACAGAATTAAGAGAATGTACTACACCGGTTTCAAACAAGAATCGTGCTAAAGAACGAGACAACAGAAATTGTACCGTCTACCGGTGGGTTACTGGCATGAGCTCCAGAACTGATCCCTGTCACGGTGTACACGTGTCCATATGAGCTTCCCCTTTGCCTCTCTAACTCTGACTACTCTGCAGGACTGCTGCTGCATGAGAGATTGCACGGATCCCGATATCTGCAGACGGAATTGCTGAAAAGCTGGCGGTCGGAAACTCGGAACTGGAGAAAATGACATCTACTGCAGCATCGGAAACTGCGGCGAGTGAAATTGAGGAAACTACAGGGGAGACTGCTACTGATATTGCTGAGCACGACTAGAACAATGTCACTTGATGTGACCGGGCTGCTAACACAGATGACAAACGGGGCAGTAGAGTCCACTTCTTTCAATGTCGGATGAGTTGCTGCTCCCGCTCGTGGCACCTCTACTGTCCTGATCTTGACTCTAATGTCTTCTCGCATTCTGTTAGGGCCCACCTGATCTGTTGCGCGCATCACGACTCTGCTGAAAGTCCTGAATGTCCTTCTCCACACTGATTGTTGACGCCACCAAGTCGTTGTAGTTGCGAATCCCTTTCCAATGCATCTCAGCTTCTAACACTTGACATGTCTGATAATGACTTTGTTGGTCAAGTTCCAACGAGTTTGGGAAAACTTCCAGATCTTAATTGGCTTAATTTGGGTAATAATAGTTTGGGAACTTATACAGCTCGTGACTTGGATTTTGTTACCTCTTTAACAAATTGCAGCAATATGGCAATGTTAGACTTCAGTTGCAACAACTTTGGAGGTGTTTTACCCAAATCTCTAGCCAATTTGTCAGCCCAACTCATAAGACTGTATCTTGGATAGAATCAAATATCTGGAAATATTACTGCAATATTAGTGAATCTGGTCAATTTAAGCATATCGAGCATGCAACCAAATCTTTTCACTGGTGTCATTCCACCCTCTTTGGGAAAGCTAACAAAGTTGAAAGTGTTGTAATTGGCATCAAACTCATTATCAAGACATGTCACCTCATCCATAGAAACCTCACTCAATTATACGAACTTTCTGTAGATCCCAACAAGTTAGAAGGAAATATTCCTCCTGATATTTCAGGCTGCCAAAGTCTACAATTCCTTAACATTACCCATAATGGCTTGGGTGTTATCCCCAAAAGAGATTTCTAGTCTTTCCTCCCTTGTCCTACTCAACCTCTCGTCAAACTCATTAACTGGAGGCCTACCTATGGAAGTGGGCAATCTAAAGAGTTTAGGTACGCTTGACCTCTCTGAAAACAATCTCGTTGGAGAAATCCCAAAAACCATTCAAGGTTGTGAGAGTCTAGAGTTCCTTTACCTAGAAGGGAATTTCTTACATAGGACCTTGCCTTCTACTTTGGCGTCCGTAAGAAGTCTTCAGGATTTGGATCTTTCGATAAATAACTTTACAGGTCCAATTCCAAAGGATTTAGAGAAAATTACTGGGTTGTCGAATTTGAATCTTTCTTTCGACAATCCGGAGGGCAAAGAACCAAAAGGAGTTTTTCAGAAGATAGGTGGGATATCAGTGGCAGGAAATACTAAACTTTGTGGTAGTGTACTTGAATTGCAGCTTCCAGCTTGCCCCATCTATGAATCCAATCATAGAAAAATCGGCGGTCACAAACTAACAACGGTTATGCTTTGTGTGGCGGTGGTTCTCCTACTACTCTCAGCTTTGGCTATTTTCTATTCAAGTAGGAATTGTCTCCTACACTCTCTAAGATCAATTTTCTTTCAAAGGTTTCATACAGAAGTCTTTGTCAAGCTACCAATGGATTCTCTCCAAGCATATTGATTGGAACAGGTAGCTTTGGCTCTGCATAAAAAGGAATTCTTGATGAAGAAGAAAATATTGTTGCTATCACGGTTCTCAATCTTCAGAGTTTCATTGCTGAATGTAATGCACTGAGAAATAGTCGGCATAGGAATCTTGTGAAGATTTTGACATGTTGCTCTAGCATTGATGATTACAATGGCAATGAATTCAAAGCATTGATCTATCAGTACATGTCTAACGGAAGCCTAGATTGGTGGCTCAATCCGGAGACCCAGGATGAAAACCGGTCAACGAGTTTAAGCCTAATTCAAAGACTAAACATTGCCGCTGACGTAGCCTCCACAGTATACTATCTTCATCATGATTGCGATAAACCGATCATTGAAGCCTAGCAACGTGCTTCTTGATGATGAAATGATTGCCCATGTAAGTGATTTTGGATTAGAAAGATTGATCTCTGACGACGGTGGCTCCTCCAGAAGGCAAACTAGCACAATTGGAATAAAGGGAACCATTGGCTATGCTCCAACATAACAACTTATACATATTTATATGCACGCACACACACATTAGTAGAACTACGTGTGTTGCACATGTGCTTATTTTGTTGAGCTTTATTGCTTATAAAATAATTGATGAGATTCTATTTGAAATAAAATACAATGAAATGAAATAGAATAGAACGATAATAAAGAAATTACTTTATTTGGTTGTCTTATATTGAAATTGCCCTTTAAATTGAATGGTCTCTTTACCCTTTGGAATTTTCTTTGTTAAACAAGAGGATTAATTACTCCACTTTATTACCAATATGTTGTAATTTGTAAACTTTATGGCTTTAACTGCAAAATACTTGGGACACCGTCTTGTATTTTTTTTCCCCGAAACTTACATCAGTGTGGCAAAATAATGTCTTTTGTTTTGTTTTTTTTTTTTTAACGGTTTTTCTTGGCATGAATTACAGAATATGCCATGGGTGGGGAGCTATCAAGACAGGGGGATGTGTGTAGTTACGGAATCCTTATACTGGAGATGTTCACAGGAACGAGACCTACTGATGAAATATTCAAAGACAGTTTTAATCTTCATAACTTCGTTAAGACGGCATTGCCCAAGTAGTGGACTATACTCTTCTTCCCACAGAAGTCGAAGGAACAATAAGACGACAAGAAAACCAAGATCGAAACACAAGGCATAGAGATTGATGCAGATGAAGGAAACATCAACTCTGATAACTGAAACCGGATCCAGATTAGTACTAAACCGCAAAACTATTTGATTTCGGTCATCGAGATTGGACTTGACTTCTTGCCAGGAAGCTGAACTTCCAATACCTAGGAACCTAAAAATAAAAAATAAAAAAAGTTCCAGTACGGAAAGTTGACCGTCACAATACTATAACTACAAGCTATATTACAACTACAAGTCATTAGCAATATGGCTTACGGTTATATTCTAACAAGGTTTTTAATAGTTTAAGATTATTCTAGCTAAAAAAAAAAAAAAAAACCTAAGTTGCACAAATAATTTAACGACCAACCTAACAACTTACCCTTTAATTTATCCTAAAAGAAGAATTTTGCTAGTGATACTTTTTTTTTTTTTTTGGTGCATTTCATTTTATGTGCTAGTACAAGTAAAAAGAAATGCATTAACCTATTATGCCTGAAATTTGAGAAGATTTACAGTGTGTTTGGATGGAGAGAAAAGTGAAAAGATGTGACAGACCGTTCTTATCGAACCGTCTAAAACATGATTACTTTTCTTAACTTATAATTTTTAAACTTATTTAGTTCCTAAAATTTTAGTGAAAAAAAAAAAAATTTTTTTTTTTTTTTTGGTTCGAACATTTGTGAAACACACTTATAAAGAACTTTTTAAGATAGTTAAGTACAACCTTAGTGGAAACATGTTATCAAAATGCCAACCTGTAAGCATTACTTAACATATTTACGATACTAATTACTTTGAACATAAACAGATGACAAATAACTTGTTCTCAATTTTTTTTAAAGCTTATAATCTATCAGGCTTTGTTTCAAAAGTAGTTATCGAAAGTTTGTGGAAATAATGCGCGGTGGTATCCATGCACCCATAACCTCCATAGCATTGAAAGCTAACGCATGGGTTGTTTACCCAGATTATCTACGGCATGAACAATCCTGAATGAGCTTTTGCTTAGTAAGTACAAGCTTAATCTCATCATGCAATCTAATATGCATAACCATTTATGAGTTAAATTAAAATCATTATATTTCCTTTGGACACTAGTGTTCGTACTGGGTGCACGCAACCTCATGAGGAGTTGGGGGAGTGACCCTCCAACTACACTCTAGATTTTTTTGTTCATAACATTTACCTCTCTCTTATAGAGATTGGCACGACACAATAAATTCTCCTTTAAACTAGCCTCATGTTTCAATTTAGTGGGCATGCAAATATGACATATCACAAATGCGAAAACAAAATTGGCAGAACATAGAGGCAATACTTTCATAGCATCGACACATATGCATATCAACTTCACAAATATTATCAAATCATGACAACAATGTCCATGCTGTCGTGAGACTTGTACTTATAGAAATTCAACAACAATAGATTTCCATGTCACAAGACCTCTTTCACACTCAACGTCGGTATTATGTCCTGTCAAATGATACACGACAGTTAAAACGGAGTCTTCGCTTCTTCTCTTCTCTCTCTCTCTCTTTTTTTTTTTTTTTCCCTTCAAATTAACTTAAAACCATTTTACTTTTTACCATTTTCTTCATCGATTTTACTATAAATATTTTATCCAATAAGAATTAAATCTTCTAATTTTTTTTAAAACTGTTTATGCACATTTATGATCACCATAGAAAAGTAAATTTTCTGCAGTTTAATGAAGATTACATTTTTTACCCTTCTTCAATAATTTTTAACGATTTCGTCCCTACTCGGTGCTTTCCAGTCCCGTAATTTTATCCACTGCTCGGATTAGATTTTTAGGACCTGTTTTACAGAGTCCACTTTTAAGAAAATCTGTTTTCCGATTTATTTTCCATTCTTTACACTTTTGCCCCAAATTCATAAATCTTTGCACTTTAGTCCTTTGCTTTATAAACTTCATGGATCCATTCTAACTCAACATCATTCTTTTTTTTTTTTTTTTAAACACCAAACCATATAGCTTGTAAAATATTCCACCAAATATAAGTACACATAAACAAGTCATGATTCCATAGTGTTACGAAAAACCAAATAAAGACAACCACACAAGAGACACCGATTTTTACGTGGAAAACCCTCCAATGCGAAGGGAAAAACCACGGGACCGTAGTCCGATATCAACTTCCACTATGTAAACAATAACGGAATTACAAAGTTCTCTCTAGATACAACTAGAGGCTTACAATCATCAAGATAAACACAATCTTGGCTAAACAACAAGATTCATCATCAACAAGATGGATTTCAGCAAAAAGCATAAAGAAAAATCAGTTGTAGCTCTCAAATGGGTTTTGGGAAAAAGCACCTTAGAGACACCAATACGAAAATCGGAACCGGTAGATAAGAAGAGCTTGCCACAGGGATTCACCACGTCAAATTTGAGCACCAACGGACACCGTTTCACCGCTCAATCGTCTTGTACAAACCCAAAAAGTCTACCCCCTCTCTCTTTCTTTCTCTCTGCCTTTTCGTCACACACCCACTGCGCCCACCTTTTTCTTTTTTTCTGCTCCGCACAACACAGCTTGTTCAACAAGCTTAATACCCCTTTTTTTTTCTTTTTTAATTACAAAAGCTATTGGGCTTTTGGCCCAATATTGTCCAGCCCACTAACATGGGCGGACAACCCAACAATTCTCCCCCTCCGCGTCATGTAGTGGGCTCGACCAAGCCCGCTCTCTGCTTGCACGCTTCAAGTTTCTCCTTAGGCAAAGATTTTGTCAGCATATCTGATCCATTCTCACTTGTATGAACTTTCTCTAAGTGCATTTGTTTTGTTTCGAGTACATCACGAATCCAGTGATACCTAACATCAATATGCTTGGATCTTGAATGGAATGTTGAATTTTTGGAAAGGTGGATGGCACTCTGACTGTCACTGTAGACAATGTACTTCTCTTGTTGCAGACCCAATTCTTCAAGAAACTTTTTCATCCACAAAACTTCTTTGCAGGCTTCAGTAATTGCAATGTACTCAGCTTCTGTACTGGATAAAGCAACACATTTCTGTAACTTAGACTGCCAAGAGACTGTTCCCCCTGCAAAAGTCATCAAGAACCCCGAAGTGGACTTCCTGGAATCAATATCACCTGCCATGTCTGAATCTGTGTACCCTTCTAAAATAGACTCACCACTACCAAAGCATAAACACACCTTAGAAGTACCTCTCAGATATCTCAATATCCATTTCACCGCTGCCCAATGTTCTTTTCCAGGATTAGAAAGAAATCGGCTGACAACTCCAACAGCATGAGCAATATCTGGTCTTGTGCAAACCATGGCATACATCAAACTGCCAACTGCAGACGCATAGGGAACTTTACTCATTTCTTCTTTTTCTTTCTCACTTGTTGGACATTGCTTAGAAGTAAGCTTAAAGTGCCCGGCAAGTGGAGAACAAACTGCTTTGCCTTGCTCATATTGAACCGTTCAAGAACTTTTTCAATATAGCCTTCTTGAGAGAGCCAAAGTTTCCCATTCTTCCTATCACGGGAGATTTTCATGCCGAGTATTTGTTTTGCCGATCCTAAGTCTTTCATTGCAAAAGACTTACTTAACTCCTTTTTAAGCTTCTCAATCTTGCTAGTATCATGGCCAACAATCAGCATATCATCAACATATAGCAGGAGGATAATGAAATCATCACTGGAGTGTTTCTTTATAAACACACAATGATCAGATGAAGTTCTAGAGTACCCATGACTCACCATAAAAGAATCAAACTTCTTGTACCACTGTCTTGGTGCTTGTTTGAGCCCATACAAACTCTTTCGAAGCTTGCATACATGATTCTCCTTTCCCTTGACTTTGAACCCTTCTGGCTGCTCCATATAAATTTCTTCTTCTAAATCACCGTGAAGAAATGCAGTTTTCACATCAAGTTGCTCTATCTCTAAATTCAAATGGGCAGCTAGACCAAGAACAACTCTGATGGATGACATTTTCACTACCGGAGAAAATATCTCTTCAAAGTCAACACCTTTCTTCTGACCAAATCCTTTCACAACCAACCGAGCTTTGTACCTTAGTTGTGAGCTATTGTTTTCAGCTTTCAACCTGTAAACCCATTTGTTCTTCAGTGCTTTCTTGCCTTTTGGTAACTTTACCAAGTCGTAGGTGTGGTTCTCACACAAGGATTTCATCTCTTCCTGCATGGCATTAGACCACTCTTTCTTTTGCTCATGAGAAATGGCTTCTTGGTAAGTTTCAGGCTCTCCACCATCTGTAAGCATTACATACTCACTTGAACTGTATCTTGAAGGAGGTTGGCGCTCTCTACTAGATCTTCTCAATGGAGGCTCATCTGCTGGTGGTGGTGGCGGTGATTGCTCAACTTGTTCAACTGGAGGGACAACATCATTAGCAGGAGGGGACTCATCATCAACAATATCTTCACCATCTTCTTGCATGTCTCCCCCGTGATCAGAATTCACTACAGGTGGAGGAACTGGATTCAAATTGACAGGAATCTCAACAGAGAAACTGGTCTTTTCAACTTTATCAGCATCGTCACCAAGTTGATCTTCAAGGAACACAACATCTCTGCTTCTGACAATCTTCCTGTTCACTGGATCCCATAATCTGTACCCAAACTCTTCATGACCATATCCCAAGAAAATACACGATTTTGCCTTATCGTCAAGCTTTGACCTCTCATCTTTAGGAATATGAACAAATGCCCTGCAGCCAAAAACTCTCAAATAACTATAAGAGACATCTTTCCCTGTCCAAACTCTGTTAGGAACATCACCATTCAAGGCAGCTGCTGGGGAAAGATTAATCAAGTCGACTGCAGTCCTCATAGCCTCCCCCCAAAAAGACTTAGGAAGCTTAGCATGAGAAAGCATACATCTTATCCTTTCTTCAATGGTCCTGTTCATTCTTTCTGCCACACCATTTAGCTGAGGTGTCTTTGCTGGAGTTTTCTCAAGCCTGATTCCATGGGCTTTGCAATAGTTTTCAAATGGCCCCCTGTATTCACCACCATTATCAGCTCGAACTGACTTCAACTGCTTTCCCGTCTCTCTTTCAATCTTGGCATGAAATTCTTTAAAGACATCGAACACCTGGTCTTTAGTTTTCAAAGCAGTAGCCCAAACTTTTCTTGAGTGGTCATCAATAAAAGTTACAAAATAGAGTGAACCTCCAAGAGTTTTAGTTAGCATAGAGCAGACATCAGTATGAATCAAATCAAGGATATTTGATCTTCTAGATGGAGGGTGTGAATGAAATGCAACTCTATGTGTTTTTCCAGCTAAACAATCAACACAAGTTTTAAGAGGCATACCTTGCAAACTGGGGAGGAATTGCTTTCTAGCAAGAATTTGTAGTCCTTTCTCGCTGATGTGACCAAGCCTCTTGTGCCAAAGATCAATACTTGCATCCTTCTGAATAGCATTTATCTCTCCCTTGTTGAGCTTTGCTTGTGTGACATAGAGCGTATTCATTTCCTTCCCCTTGCAATCACTAGAGAATCTTTGGTGAGCTTCCATTTACTTTCACCAAAATAGTTAATGAAGCCCTCGTCATCAAGTCTGCCTGTGGAGATCAAGTTGAGGCGAATATCTGGTACATGTCTGACATCCTTGAGTATTAACTTGCTTCCAAGATTGGTCTCCAAGCAAATGTCACCAATACCCACAATTTTAGAGGCATCACTGTTTCCCATCTTAACATTGCCAAAATCACCGGCAGAGTAAGAAGTGAAGAAATCACCATGAGCAGTAACATGAAATGAAGCACCAGAATCAATTACCCAATCACTCTCCTGGCTTGCGAGGCTAACATAACTATCATCACAAACAATGACAACATCACCCTCAGTGGCTACTGTATTAGTCTCTTTCTCATCTTTCTTTCCTTCACCCTGCTCTCTTTTCCAAAGCCTGCACTCTTTTTCATGTGACCTGGTTTGTTGCAGTGGTAACACTTGAAACTTTTTCTGTATTGGGATTTTCCTCTAGATGTATCCTTTTGCCATGACCTTGAGGATACTTGCTTTTGCTTCTTCCACGCCTTTCATGTTTTTCAGAAACGAGTACCTCAGAAGAAGATTCACCCTTTTCCTTTCTCCTGGCTTCTTCGTTGAGCAAACTATCCTTAACCATCTCCATGGTTAGCTTTCCTTCTGGCGCTGAAGTGCTTAGTGACACCACTAGTGTTTCCCAGCTTTCAGGCAATGAGCTGAGAAGTAACAAAGCTTGTAGCTCATCTTCAAGTTTCATCTTCATAGTTGTCAACTGGTTCACCAAGCCTTGAAAATCGCTTGTATGTTCAGTCATACTCTTCCCATCTTTGTACTTCAAATTCACAAGCCTTCTAATGAGCGTGGCTTTATTTCTGAAAGTATTCTTCTCATACATCGCCGCTAACTTTTGCCAGAGAGCATCAGCTTTGGTTTCTTCAGCAATGTGATGGAATATATTGTGATCAACCCACTGCCTTATTGTAGCAGCAGCCTTCATATGCAATATCTCCCAGTCCTCATCGCTCAATTTTTCTGGCTTTTCCTTGCCTAGAACAGGCCTAAACAAATCTCTGCAATACAACATGTCTTGCATTTTCCGCTTCCAAATGGAATAATTCGACGGGGTTAATTTTATCATTCCAAATGAATTTTGTTCATCCATCTCAACACAAGAAATTTTTTTTTTTTTTTTCTCTAGCCAACCAAAAGCTCTGATACCACTTTGTTACGAAAAACCAAATAAAGACAACCACACAAGAGACACCGATTTTTACGTGGAAAACCCTCCAATGCGAAGGGAAAAACCACGGGACCGTAGTCCGATATCAACTTCCACTATGTAAACAATAACGGAATTACAAAGTTCTCTCTAGATACAACTAGAGGCTTACAATCATCAAGATAAACACAATCTTGGCTAAACAACAAGATTCATCATCAACAAGATGGATTTCAGCAAAAAGCATAAAGAAAAATCAGTTGTAGCTCTCAAATGGGTTTTGGGAAAAAGCACCTTAGAGACACCAATACGAAAATCGGAACCGGTAGATGAGAAGAGCTTGCCACAGGGATTCACCACGTCAAATTTGAGCACCAACGGACACCGTTTCACCGCTCAATCGTCTTGTACAAACCCAAAAAGTCTACCCCCTCTCTCTTTCTTTCTCTCTGCCTTTTCGTCACACACCCACTGCGCCCACCTTTTTCTTTTTTTCTGCTCCGCACAACACAGCTTGTTCAACAAGCTTAATACCCCTTTTTTTTTCTTTTTTAATTACAAAAGCTATTGGGCTTTTGGCCCAATATTGTCCAGCCCACTAACATGGGCGGACAACCCAACACATAGCTTATATACCAAGTCCATAATGTGTTCAAAACTCATAAATATCAAACTTTTTACAGCAAAAATGAAAGGTTTTCAGACCTAGCTTCCGATATGGTTTTTGATCTTGAACCACCTTAAAACCCTTGAAACCTTAAGCAATCTTGTTCTTGAACTAAAAGGAAAATAAATTGTTTTGAAATCCATTAAAATCCTAATATATTTAAAGTAAACATAAAGGAAATCATGCAAAACTCAAACTTTTTACCTTGATTGAGCATTAGAACACTTAAATCTTCTTGAGAAATTGGTTTGGTTTAGGTATTATGATTTTTTTTTTTTTTCTTTTGGTTTTGATCTAGTAGGCTCTGCTGCAATAAGGGGGAAAAAAGGAGGAAATTGTTGTTTTTTTTTATTTTTTTTATTTTTATTTTTTATTTTTTTGAGCTAATGGATAAGTTTTGTGTTTTTCTACCATCAGTATATAAGCTTATATATATAAGAAGCTCTTTGGAGCTCTAACCAAAGGAACCACGTAATTCCTCCTTTTTTTTTTTTTTTTTTTTTTTTTTTTTTTTTTTTAAGAACAAGAATTATCAAATCTTATCTTAATCTTCCAATGTTTATCCTCTAAATAGCCCTTCGATTAAAAGCAATTCAATCTTAACCTTCCATTAGAAGATATTTATCTTTGACAAATATTTCTTTATTGTAGTGCAAGTTTTATATTTAAAAAAATGACAGTGTAATTTTAACTTTTAATAGATATATTGCACTGCTGGTGTAGTAGATTAAAAAGCTGAAATGACTTAAAAATTTAAAACTGATAAAATCTTGTTCTGTAAAATACTTTTAACATATTTTATGCAAATGATCCATTTTCTGTTTTAAAATCCTAATGGATTTGCTGAAACATTTTTCTAAATTACTTTTACAGTTCTGAATTTAATTCTGAAAGTCGAAATTCGGTTCAAAAACTATAACACCCCTTAACCTAATTGCATAACTTAAGCAAGCTGATACAGTTAAGCTAAGAAATGTTGACTTTTCATTTGAAAGTAGAGCGACATGGTCTTTATACAAGACATTGATTGAGAAAAGATGTACACCAAATCAAAAGTACTTTCATTTCTTTATACACAGTATTTACAATAGTCAAAAATCGGATGTGGAACTACTGTCACATCCATGGTTTAATATATATCCGTTTACAAAATCATTACAGAGTTGTAAAATCGAAGCAAAATCAGCGTTCCAAAATGTATTTCAAAAGCTATTCGAAAGCATGGCATATGAAAAAGTCTCTGTCTGACAGCTCTGGAAACTCGGTCAACATCTACTAAACTTGTGCATTCTCACCTGCATCACAAGTACATTCTCATCTGTACATTCTCGGTCAACATTTATGTTAGTTTTATTGAATCTTGAAAATATTGATATTTATGAGATAGTTTGAAGATTCATCAAGATTGGGGACTGATTTGATTTGATTTTTTTTTTTAATTTCTCGGCAAATAATTTATTTGTTCATTAAAACTAACATAAATGTTAAATATTTTATCCAAGGAAATATTATGATCAAACATGAATGAGTTTGAGTTGAAAATTTGAAATTTCAATAATAATTTTTGTTGACTTTTCAGAAAGGACAAAAAACTTTTTCAGAAAAGAGAAAAAACTTTTTCAGAAAAAAATAAAAACTGAGATGAAAAAATACAGTTTGAACTTGAATGTCAAACAAGCCCTTAATATCAAATAATTTATTTTTTTAAAACATAAAAAAATACCAATATAGATTTACAAGTAAATATTGGAAACATTAGTAAATAGTAATATTTACCAATAATATTTACCACGAAATACTATATCAATTCTCTCTGAGAAAAATTTTCTAAAAAAATTAGAACTCTCTAACAATAATAGTGAATGAAGTTTCTCAGAGAAAATAGAGAATATTGGTAAACATTATTACTTGTAAATATCACTATTTACTGATAAATATCACATTAATAATATGTCAATGTTATTTACTTAATAATATCACATAGTAAACAAATTTTTTTTTTAAAAAGATAATATATTAAGTATTGTATTTACAGGTAAATAATTGAATTTACCTTGTTTAATTCTGAATGATTAGTAAAAATTTGGATTTACCACTCAAAAAATAATATTGTTAGGATTAGTGCCTAAAGCAAATATTTGTTCATGGTTTTAGACGTTTATCTATCAATAATGGTTATTTATTTATTTCATATATCAGATGTCCTGAATACTTTCATTGGTATAGATTTATTACAAGAAAGTAGCACCAAAATTATTAATAAAATAACTTTAATATTATGCATAAGGAAGTACGGGAAAGATATAATTTTGAAGTGCTAATAAAAATTGAGAGTCTACAGTCATGAGTAAAGGTGGACACTTTGACTTTAGAAAGATTGTAATGTGCATCTACTTCCACTCTTGTAGGATTGTTTGTTTTGACTATTGGAATGAGTTTTCCAAGTGGAAACATTGATATATAAGAGGTTTATCATATGTATTAGACCGAACCTAAAGTGATATTAATTTATGTAATAATTCAGTTTAAAATAAATCAATTCACTTTCATGGATATTCTTGTAGACATCTTAATCTTGAGCAGATTAATGATTGTATATCAATTTAATGTATATTTTGATTTATCAAAGGGTTAGACGCCGAAGGAATGACAACTTTTACTCAATAAGTTGAAGATGTGTTGTATGTAGGATAACAACGTTATTCATAGATATAGAATCCATAACTCTTTCACGAGAGTCAATGATATTCTCTTAAAGTATCATTCAGGACTTGATTAAACAATAAGAATATCGATCATTGTTGGGTTCAGACTTTGTCTCCCTATTATGAGGCCCAGGTGCATGACCAATGAACCAATGAGCAATGGATAACGAACCAATGTCCATTGATCGCTCATGATACTATCCGGATATATCACCCACATGAAAGACCGACAAACGTTGAACTATGGTCCGTCGGCCACACAAATTGGGTCTCACTAATCAAGAACTTATTAAATTGCCAAGTATTACACTCAGCTCGTTGGTTGGCCTAGGTCAACAAGCGACAAACGACGATGACCAATTGCCTGATGTGCATTCAATGATAGCCCATTACAAAATGGCATTTAGTTCACTGTTCGACACTCACCATGAGTGAACAATGAACAACGGAAGGTCGACTTTCATAACCACCGAGCGCACAATCAATCGTGGTCCACGTTCTCATACATGTTCCGAATTACTCGGTGTAGTAGGAAACCACCCACTATTATCCGAGAATCCAAACCCATTACTCTTCATCCATAAATAAAGGAAGACCCCTCACAGTTGAAGGCCTTCTCCTTTTTTACTTACTAAAAACTCTACTAAAATATACCCAAAAATTGTAACTTGTACTCCGATTTGCATTTCGTGAAAAGTTCCAGACTCAAGAGAACGTAATATAATTCCGGCGAACCTCTCTAAATTTCGATGTTGATATCTTTATCACTTTCTCATTGCTTTATTATTTACATTATTCTCCGTTATAATTGATTTATGATTGTCATATGCAATGTCAAAGGCACCTATGTAACAACCCCTCACAAACTTTTTAATATTCATATCTTATAAAATTACAGAAAATAATAAACTCGAAATAAAAATCATGACTTATTGAAAAATTTTAATTAGATAATTTTAGAAAACCATTAAAAAAAATTAAAAACCTTATCAATATAACTTTTAGAATTAATATAAATTTTAAAACCATATTACAAAAAAAATTTAAGAAAATCTGTATTAATCATTCAATAAAAATAATAATAAACCCAAGTTTTAAAACTTAATTTGAAATTAAAAGGGCTCATCCCATGATCATTTCTCCCGTTTTTCCATCACACATTGTCCTGCATCTACTCCAAACTTCTTCATTGCTATATCTTGCATTTTCTTTTATCTGCAACATAAATTAACTTATATAAGTAAAGACTTAAAAAAATATTTAAATCTGACAAATGTAAATAGCTTTTCCTTTTTTTTTCCCCTTTTTTGTCATCATCATATATTATCTTCATAAATAAAACATCTTTAAAAAAAAAATTAGCTTTTTAACTTTCAAAACCATCATATATTGGGTCTGATGTTGTACCATAATAATGCACTAGTCACGGAAGGAGTGAGTAACAAATCCCAAACCAACGGTGTCCGCTCACCGGACAATAACATCATTATCATCATCATCATCATCATTATTATCAAGGGTGTACAATAACATTTTAAAATATAAAAATACATATACATACACATACATATAAACTTTTCATCAAAACATCATCATAGGAGTAATATTAATTAAGAATATCATAACATTATCATCAACATCAAAACATATACTTCTCAAATCTTTGATTTATGTTACAGATGAGAGTGTATTTAGATAAACACCTTACTTAATCTTTTTTTAAAATTTTCCGACGGTGACACATGATTGTAGTCTCAAGTGCTTGTAATAATTTACCAAAAGGCATAAATAATAAATTATCATGGCATAAATAATAAATACAAAAAAATTACCAAAAGGCCGTAATAATTTATCAAACATATCTATCATATCACAACAACACCTAATAGGCCTATTTCATCATTCAATAATATCAAAATACAGAAAAGCCTAGCATTTACATAAAATTATAAAACTTTACAAAGACTATCAGCTAGGCCTCTGTCCCTTCAAAAATTCATAACAATTGGTACAGAACTCCAAATGACTTGAAACTGATTTTAAATGAAAGTAGACATTTAGAGGTTTCTAACGGTATATAATTCGTTAAAAACGGAGACAGTTTGGACTATCAAAAACAGTTTCAAAATCTGGTCACCAAATTTTTACAGAAACTGGCAACCGGACCTCTGTCCCTTTGAAAACTCAAACAAATTTTCACAAGTCTCCAAACAACTTGAAACTAGTTTTAAATGAAAGTATTCATCCGGACCTTTCCAACAATATTAAATTTGTTAGAAACAGAGACCATTTGGCTATTCAAAAATGATTTTGAAAACAAATATTCAAAACTGGAAATTTCCGGGCAATGTCCAATCCGAAAATTTCTTATAAATTTCATCAAAAATAAAATTAACATCAATCACATGCACAAACCACATACACATAATAACCAATCTTAGGACATATTTTTTAAAATATTCAAATCATAAATTTTACAAAGATCCTTTCAGCAAAGTGAATAAAGAAAGTCAATATGACATCCAAAACATACAAACAACAATAGGATCAAGCATGGCTATCGAAAATTTAAAAAAAAAAAATATATATATATATATATATATATATGTGGTCATGGACATCAAAACCTCACCTAAATCATATGTATCCACCCTCAATCATCAATCCGTGAGTATTCTTCATTATTCCCTCAAACCAACACAATCCAACCCAAAAGAAAATCACCTATACACTCATAAAATTCCAAACTAAAAACAAATCATACCTTGAATTCCTCTTTATTATAGTTTCGAAGAATAAAGAGGTTTGGCGGATAGTTTGGGGATTTTCTTTCTCTCTCTCTCTTTTTTTTTTTTTATTGAGCGTGGAAGAGAGAGAGAGATTAGGCAACGGAGAGAAATGAGTGAGCGTTAAATGAAAAAAATAGAACTCGCCAAGTAAAAGAATGAACATGCAAGATGCCATCATGAAGATTACACAGGTGAAAGGACAAGTAGAGAGACGCCAGGTAAAATGCAGGAGATGGAAGCTTTCTAAAAGGAAATCAGATGGTGAATACTTTTTCTTTTCTGGGGCTTGCTCCGTTTTGTTCTGTTTTCATATGCAAACCAAATAAACGTGTGTTGTACAAGCACATATTCCATGTATAAAGTTTACTCATGTTATTGAACTCCATTTTTACTATGTAGCCACTATGCAATTCAATTGAATTGCTTTGTGGTTCAAAAAAAGAAAAATGCAAGAGATGGTTCGCCAAAAGAATTTTCATTTCGGCTCTAATTTTAAGAACATTACAACAACAGATGGTCATTCTAATTAGAAAGAATGAAACAATGACCTTGCTATGTGTAAAAGATATGCTTCTGGTCATAAAACCTTCAGCTTTTGACCTCGCAATCCGTTCCAGAAGGCAGCTGCATTCATTACCTTCTTACCAGGAAGCTGAACTTCCAATACCTAGGAACCAAAAAAAATAATAATAAAAGTTCCAGTACCGCAAGTTGAATCGTCACAATACTATAACTACAAGCCACAAGCAGTATGGCTTCTGGCAATAGAATGTACAAGTGTCAGCAATGATGTATTTGATCTTTCCATATGTCGGATGGCGGAAAAACAAAACTCAACAGAAATAAAATGTCGCAGTGTAGAAGAAAGCCAGCATTCATGTTGTTTCTTTTTTGTTTTAGCAAAAATATGAGCTCTTCATATCGAAACCCTCAGACAACTCATACTATGTGGCACTGCCTAGGCACACGTTTTAAACCAGCTGTTTCTGAAAAGAAATGACTAGAGTTGATGTGTTAAATTTACTATATTGTCACAGAAAGTTATGGAGCATATACCTCGAGGGCCGTGCTTTGTCCACACGGAAATATTAATGCACCCTTCAAAAACGTAATGTCATCTGCTTCATTACGCTCAAGATTGCGACGGCTGCAAACTCTTGTTGTGATAATTTTGAGCTCGAGAACTTGGCGAGAACTGTCCCCTTTCTCCACAACTACAACTTTAGCTCGAGTGCCCGGCCACCCTGCAAATGCACGAACCTGTACAGGTTGTACGTCATGACCGTATAATTCATTTGAAGGAAGAGGAAAATGCATTACCTTATTATGCAGGACTGCAGCTTCCTTGTCAAAGGATAGCCAAGATTCCTCGGGTGTGATCTGCGAAAGCAAAAATAACTAGCAATCAAAAAAAGTGGCAATGAATGATAAACTTTCCCAATAAGTTTTTGTAGAAAACAGAGAATCATAAACAGGTATCAGATATTTTTTGCATATTTCTTTTGGTTAATCAAGAAACGAGGAAGAAAAAACAAAGAAAGATATAACATGCCATTCTGAGATTGTGAATTAAAATATAGTTCCATTATGAAAAATCATATGATACCTTCTGTCAGCAGGAAAGTCAATGCATGGGCAATTGCATAAATATTCCTTTTTTTTCCCTATAAGATGCATAATCTTTCATTGATAATGTAGACCAATTACATGAAACTAATCAGGTAAAAATATCTGCGTCCATGATGTGGTTCAGCTTTTCCATTAATTCCAATTGAGTTGTACCTTTGGCGCTAAGGTAGCTTTAGAATCATCTTGGGGCGATGCTTTCTCCTTAGCTGATCCATCGAGTATGGAAGGAAGCTCACGAATCAAGAGTTTAGCCCCTGATAACAAACGACTACTTTTCATCAACCAAGCGAAACTGCATAAAATATTTTACGTAGGATTCTACTCAGAATATGTTGAACAAAAAGGTGATTTTGAAGACATAGGAGAACAGTTCTTGCAACCTTCCGAGCATAAGCTAGTTTACATGCATGGAGACATGTCTGTGTATAAATATAACAATTCTGATGAGCTATTATATTATCGAAACAAGCTAGAGAGATGATACCAAAAACAATAGAGAGACAAAGACAGATACAGAGACATAGAGAAAAATATTAGGGGGGAATTGGTTTATACAGATTACCATCTTAAACTTGTTTTAAGTTCAGTTTGGCAATAGCTTGAAAACAAGTTATCTTTTAAAGTTAAAAAATAAATAATAAATAATAAATAATTTTGCCAATCTTTTATGTCTCGATGAACCAAGGAGCTGAAAAAAAATAGTAGATATAAAGAGTAACACCAGTTATGTGGAGGAAAGGACAGTTGAGCTACGGAGAGTAATTATCCAAAAAACATAATACAAGCACACCTTTGGAAAATAGCACTGCAAGTAAATCTGGTGCCTGCATGCAAACCAGTGTGACCATTAATCAGAAATTTCTTTCCAAGGGGTAATGTTAATTTTAAAAACAAAACACTCAGTTTATCTAATCAATTACGTTTGTTCATAACATCAATGCAATGCATAGTCTCTAACAGAACACTTGGGTCCACATGCAATGCAGACAAGGGATATGAGAAAGTTACAAGCCTATCAAAAACTCTGAAAAATTGTTGTAGTTCCAAAAAAGCACAAAAAATGATTGTTCATCTTCACACCCGCATGAATTTTTCTGAGTTCCCGTCAAAGCATACTCAAAAACTAAAGGCTTAAAAAGAAAAAAAAACTAACCTTTATTTGATCATCAACTTCGAACCTGTCATAGGCAATGATAGGTCCAGCATCAAGTGCACGTACGGTGAATGCTAAGGAAACTCCTGTTTCTTTTACACCATCCTATTCAAAAATTTAAAAAAAAATAAAATAAG
This sequence comes from Ficus microcarpa, assembly GCA_025413485.1. Lineage (NCBI taxonomy): Eukaryota > Viridiplantae > Streptophyta > Magnoliopsida > Rosales > Moraceae > Ficus > Ficus microcarpa. Next base: position 24,818,308 of record CM046384.1, read on the forward strand.
GGGGGAACATGATTGTAAAACCTTTGTAAGCTCAAGAAATTACTGTAGTGTGACTTGAACATAACCAAGAATAAAAAGAACATTTGACAGTGACTATTGAAAATTAAGAACCTGCAATGCCCTTTGAACAGGAGCAGCACCACGGTACAGGGGAAGCAAACTTGGGTGTATATTGACCGTCCCTGAAAAATTTATATGAGGACTTAGGAGTCAGTAGTGCAGATGATCAGATTTTGCAATAGAATCACTTGGACTTTAGCATTCTTTCTTTGATCAGCTGTGCTTCGCAACAAGTCAGCGCATTCATTTTCTCTTGGCATTAATTTTTTGGTAAAACATTATGCCACCTGAAAAAATTTTAAAAATGACAATTATTGCTCTCCAATGTCAAGGACCAAACCAACACCCTGCTTTTCTCAATACTTGCAAGCAAAAGTTGCCTAATTAGATATGATAAAAAGAAACTAAATAGGTTTATGAAACAAAAGTTAATATGTGATTCAGACTTCTTCTCATGCCCGGTCAGCCTATTTCTGATAGCAAGAATTAGACAAAAGTGGGCCATGTTTGGTCTTGGATACAAGAGAGGCAATGGCTCTCTTTCAAATTCTTTTCTCCCTTTGACTGGGTTTATGCGGCAAATTGGGTCTCAAAAGGAAGCAGAGCACAATGATCAACAAATCAAAGTGCAATTATCCTTTAAAATTTGCATATCATTGTCCATTACTCAAACGGCAAATGAAGGAAAACAAAAAATGCTACGCTGAAGCATATGCACCAAATATATTACATCTCCACAAGATAAACAGATTGCAGTTTTTTTTTTTTTTTTCATAGATAATAAAAGAAATATTTCATTTTCATAGAAAATTACATTTGACTAACCTAATCGTGGTATTTTGAGAAGTTTGCTTGGTAAAATATTGCCATATGCTGCTGTGATGCAAAGTTCTGGCTTCAAATCTCTTAAGTTGGACAAGAACATCTCCTGCACAAAAGTAAATAGAAGGAAAACCCCCAAAACCAGAATCGGAGATCACTGAAGGTATCATATCAGAACACTCCTTAAAATCTTTTTGGTGTCTCCAATAAAAACAAAAATTCAAACATTTCTACAAAATCAAATCTATAAAAAGCTTTTCAATTGCTTTCTCAGAAAAAACAAACTATGGATTTGCGATCTTCTCTAACGCATGTATATATCTAACAAGAGTTGTAGAACTGAAGTTCCACTGCACCTAAACAACTTATCTGAATTAAATCATTTACAAAAGAATAGTAACTAGCAGTTCAATGAAATATTTAAGATAGTAGATCTCTTTGAGGTTAGGGACTTAACACACAGAAACGACCTTCCATGAAAAGGTTGGAGGCTGGTCTATGGTCTAGTCTGAAATTCAATTGAAAATATGTCAAATTACCTCTCCGGCCCGTTCAGGGGTGAAAATGAAGTCTGAAGGGAAGTTTTTATCAAGAGCATATTGTGCGATCGGAGACGGCAACATCTTTCTCCCCCTATCCCTTCTAGAAGGCGGCTGAGTAACGATTGCTGTAACCTAGATAGTAATTCATTTTAGCAGAAGCAGAAACAAACCTCCTATAGAAAATTCATGCTTGCCAATCCTTAAGTTTTTGCAGGTTTAACTTAAACAAATAGGCCTCATCAGAGTACATGTTCACGAGATTAAAATACAAATCATGACCCGACAATCGGAAGTTTCCGCATAGTAAATTAAGAATGCACAACAAAAACAAAATGTGGAGCTGAAACATATCATCGAACACCAAATGTGCGTAAATAAGAAACAAAAAGAGCACAAAGTTTTTAAAACAGAAGAGAAAGATTGTACCTGAAACAAAGATTCGGAAGCAGATGAGGCATTGAAGAGAGCGTCGAGAACAGTTGTAGAAACCTGAACAAAGAGACACCCCATTTCATCATCTAGCAAAAGGAGGCGAGGAAGAGAGAGAGAGAGAGAGAGAGAGAGAGAGAACCTGAGGAGAGCCCAAAAAGACGAGCTGCTTCTTCTTCGTGGTAGTAGAAGAAAGGGGAGAAGAGAATGATACAGAAGAGGAAGTTGAGAAACAACAGAAGCGACGAAGCATAAGTGAGGAATTCATGGGAGCGACTTCTTCTGGTTCGGATTGGATTGAAGGTACGAGAATGACTGTCGACACACAAGGAAGTGAAGTAAATCCGGTTTTTGATTTTGGATGCTGTCTCTCTTCTTTTTGGGGAGGAAGAGGCAAATAGCTGAATTATTGGGGCGCTAAACGTAATTTGATGAACAAAAAAAAAAAGAAGATAATTTGCTGATTTAGTTCCTATTGAGTACATTCTGATAAATTGGTTCATAAACTTTTGATTTTTGACATTTATTTGTCACTGGTTTTGAAATTGATCAGATTTGTTTTCTTAAATTTAATGTATATAATCATGTTTCAACTTTATGTTAACAAAAAAATTTTCTAAAAATAATTACATTGTTAAAACCTTATGGGTGCGTTTGATTGATAATCTCAATCCAACTCTAGTTATACTTTTTTTTTATCTTTTTTCTAAAAAGTTTTTATCTTTACCTAAAAAGTTTTTTGTCTTTTCTGAAAATTTAAAAAAATTTACTATTACAACTAAAATATTTCAACTCAAACTAACCAACCAAACAAACCCTTCAAAACAGAAACCTTTTAAATTTAATGTAATAATTTCTTTAAAATTCTTAGTTAGTATGCTATAGCAATACGACTATCCATATCAAATTTGAAAAATTGTCTATCAATTGTAGTGTAAGGGAACAAAACTACCAAAAAAACAACAATTCAAGAATTAATTTATTAAAAACAAAAAGTTGAAGGATCAAAATACAGAATATTTATAATTATAAACTAAACAGATAGATTATCTAAAAAAAATATCTTATATGATTGGAAATTGAAATTCCCAAAGTGCCCCTCTTATTTCATCTCATATCATCCTTGTCTGACAATGACAAGAATGGTATTGACAATTATGAATTTATAAATGCAACACTGATTCCCATCGCGATCCTAATCTCCGATTCCGAAAACAAACCCCGACCCTATTAGTGGAACGTGACCATGGGACCGAAAAATGAGAGTGAGAATATAAAAAGGTAGGAAGCGGCGTTTGAATGGGATCAGACATAATGAGAGCATATCAGTAAGTGTAAAAATCAATTTTTCCATAACAACGCAAAAATACACGCCATATTAAGTAGATTGATTGGACGAACATATTTTTAAAAAACAACTATTTTTTTTTAAATATAATTTTAGCTTGATTAAATATCTTCATTAACTTGATCCTTTGCTGACTCATGAAAATTTCAAAAAACAAATTGAAATAATTTTTAAATTTATTGTGTTGTTTTCGTGATCAAGTACATTGTATTTTTATTAATGAAATATATTGTTTTTTTTTTTAAATAAGAAATATATTGTAGTTTTGTGAACACAGATTTCACCTCTTATTGGAGGGGGGAAAAAAAGAGAGAGAGGAAAAAAAAAATTGCTTCTTTACAAATGACAAGTGAATATGAAAGAGGCCACACATAGGACAACCATGCTAGAGCTTTTTTTTTTTTTTTTTTTGTCACACATAGAGAGAGGAGAATCCGATTTATATTGGAGAGAAATAATTTTTTTTAGATTGATACAAAAATTTGAACCCTTTATACTGTGATGAAATCACGTGTAAAATTATTTGTATACTATGTTGTAACTACAAATTAACGACTGTTGTGAGCAATCACATATGAGTAATCTTTTAGGAAATATAAATATATATATTTGTAATCCACCTTGAAATCCCAATTTTGTCTTATTCAAAAAAGGAAAGTAAAAAGTTGAGAAGAAAGAAGCAAATGAGGTGAGAATAGGGTTCATCACAGGACGGTCATTGTTTCATTCCTTCTAACGACGAACTTAGTTGAGGTCGATTAGCTGTCCATATTTTCGTCAATTTAAATTAAACTATTTTACTTTCAAAAAAAAATAATAAACTAAAATATTTTGCTTCTTAATTATATCTTTTACGAAAAGTTGTCAGGCTGACGATCAGACTACCCTGCAGAAGATGTTAGGATGTCCTTGGCCGTACAAATCTTATGGGACGGTTTTTGGCCTGGTAATGGACAAAATGGCGCTGTTAAAAACACAGATGTGAGACATATCCTATAATTTTAATCTTTCGATTTAATACTTCTTTCTTTTTTGGCTTGGACATGCACATTTTTGGGAAACAAACATTACTGTATCTGTTATGTTTTTCTGTCTTTCACCGAAGACATAATTATTTTCTCAAAGCCTGTTTGGAGGAAGATTTGACATGTGATTTGAAAATTTTATTCCGTTTGTTTTTTTTTTTTTTTTAAAAATCCTGATTTTTAACTAAATGTTTATAATAAATTTAAATTTTAAAAATTCATAATATTTCAAATGATGATTTTTTTCTTAAATTATATATAATTTTAAGAATTATAAAATAAGATCCATATTAATATTTTTCAAATATAATTTTATATTTTATATTTTTTCACTTCAAATAATTTTTTTGTTCTCAAACACGTATTTTCAAACTACATCTTATTTTACAATCCAAAATACATCTACAGAACCTCTCCCGACGGCCCCTAAGTTTTAGAGTTCAGCTTTGGGGTTCTTTTATAGCGTATGCAGTTATGCATGAAAAGTGAAAAAGAAAGAGACTGCTTTTACAATGTGTCTTCTTTTTTTCATTTTTTTTTTTAATATGTGTCTTCTTTGGAGTGTGTTTTTACAGCAATAATTTTTTTATTTTATTTTTGATGGGATACAGCAATAATATTTTGTGTAACCAACAACTAATCATATGAACGGATTATAGTCAAAGAAGACAAATGAGGTTGGACTAATTTCCTTTTTGGTCTTATATTAGTGACTGTACTTGGTTGGATGCCCCTCTTTTGTGTGGCACATCACCTGTGGCATGACTGTTTACTTCATTTTAATGTTTTAATTGTTAGAGAATTATGTTCAAATTCAACCTGTGTTGCATTGTTTTAAACGGGCAAACTTTTTCTAAATTCCGTCGAATAATTTAATTTTAATATAGGAGATGTTTGGATGGATAGTTCAAACTCATAGTTTGAACTAAAATTTTTGTCATTTTCTCAAAAAAAATTTTGTCTTTTCTGAAAAAGTTTTTTGTCTTATCTAAAAAGTCAACAAAAATTACTATTAAAACTTAAAATTTTCAACTCAAACTGGTGAACCAAACGGAACCATAATTTTGATATAACGTGATAGTCGTCCAACTATAAAAATACTGATTACTTTGAGCACAAAATTAGTGAATTTTGCTATCATTCAACTTTTCCCTAGTGTGATTTATCCCAAAAAAAAAATTTGCACCTTTGTTTTTCTTTTTTCCTTTTTACTTGAGATGTGTTTCAGCATCATTGTCAAATTTACTCAATTTTTCCGCCATTCGATCAACACCTACACTTAAATTAATTTCTGACTTTGTTAATTGTTTTGCCTTATATTTTTTTTGGGTTTTGTTTTTCTTTTTACACCTAATTTTTAACTACAACCACTGGCAAATACTGTTGAAGCATCAAAATCAAATAAAAAGCATGATATTCTTAGAAGAGAAAAAAAGTTGAGAAAAAGGCACTATTTACGTGTGTGACATACATATCAAAGATGATTCGGTTTTATTTGGTATTTAAGTTTAATTCTAACTAAACTGTATTTTTTTATCTCAATTTTTATCTTTTTCTGCAAAGTAAATAAAATTTAAAACTAAGTTTTGAAAGTTCAACTAATTTTAATTTAAAAATTTTATCTCTAACCAAAAATCTAAACACAAGTGAAATCTTGAACACCTTTTTGCCCTATATCTGTTTTTTAATGTAAATTAAAAAAAGGACTCCTACTTTACAGTTTTCACTGTTGTTCTCTGTCTCTGGGCTTTCCCCAATTGCCCTAGACTATTGTGTCATTTCCAGGGAAGAGAATACAATAAAATGAGCAATTGAATTCTTTATGTGTTTATTTAAATACAAATATTGAAAATTTTGAATTCAATATAACCACTATTTACAGATTTTTTTTTAATATATCTCTATCACATCACATATTCTGTCTCTTCTACCAACGATCCAAATACATATTATTTTTGAATGTAATGTAAGAAGAAAAATATCCAAACGCATATTATATTCTCTTGATTAATTTGAGTCCAATATGCAATGAGTACCATTCTCTCTTATGCCACTTGGGGCTAACTCAAGTGATTGGGTGCGAGAGTGTCTAATCTAGAATTTGAATCTTGAACTTTTCATTTCTTAATAGTAGTTTTTTTTTTTTTTTGAAATATAGTTCTCCCATTATAAAATAGAAAATTGTGCATGATGCTATGACTATATTAGCTTAGCCTAGCGCCTGTTTAGGGAAATATTTGAAGGCGGAGTTTTGAATGTTAGGTTAGAAATGCATGTTTGGGGAGATGACTTTTGGAAAAATTCTGTGACATAAAAAACAGTGCAAAATTTAAATTGTGTTTAAAAAAAATGCAAACATAGTTATTATTTTATTTGCCTTGTCATTGTAAGCCATTTGACACAAGAATCATCTGAATTCAATTTGAAATGAGAAAATTATAGAATTTGAAAGTTTAAGTTTTTTGAAAATAGAAAAGAGAAAAAGTGATATGTAAAATTAAGAGCTTTGAACCATGGGCCTAAATAAAATAAAACAGTTCTTTCGAGGGAAAAAACTAAAGGAAGACGTTTTGATTTGATCCTGATTATGGTTTTAAAATGCACAAGATATTTAAGTGAAATGCTAGTTTTGTCATTAAATTTATAGAAATTGCAAAGGTGAATAAAGTTGTAAAAACCTTGCAAAATTGTTCCATCTTACAAGTTTTCTTTTTGTTTTTTTGTTTTTTTTTTTTTTTCAAACTTAACTGTGGGAAATTCGAATTTTTTACTTTATCATTACGATGAAGTTAGAAATGTAAAATTATTATTAAACTATATTTATAATTCACAAGAAGTTGAACTTTTCCAATAACTCTTATCCTTATTGTTTCTTTAACCCAAAAAAAAAAAAAACATAAGGGTAAATTACTCATTTAATCCCTAAATTTTTAATCATATACAACGTTAATCCTTGAGCTTTCTTTCATAGTTAGAATGCCCCTAAACTTTTAAAATATTACTAAAATAGTCATTTTCATTAATTTTGGACTAAATCTATTAGTAATTTGGTTAACAAATGGTGCAAACTATGGATTCTGTCAAAAAATTAATGAAAATGACTACTGTAACAACGTTTTTAATAGTTTATGATCTTTTTAACTATGAAAAACATGATAAGGAATGCTCCTAAACTATTAAAATATTAATACAATAGTCATTTCTGTTAATAATTTGATCAAAAAATGATGCTACTTACAGATTTTGTCCAAAATTTAATGTAAAGGATCATTATAGTAATATTTTAATAGTTTAGGAATTTCCAGCTATGAAAAAAGTTCATGGATCAAAGTTATACAAAATCAAAAATTTAGAGGTCAATTTAGCAATTTACCTAAAATACAATTACAAAAGATACTAAACAAACCTTTTTTTATTTTTTGGGGAGGAATGGATAGAGTACAAAATATTTATAGTTTAGTAATAATAACATATATTATGTAACTGCTATAATCCGCAACTAGAATCTCAATTTTGAAGCACAACCAACAAAGGTTTGTTTTCGAATCTATGTGTGACCATTTTCTAAGAGGATAGAATGGATATAATAAAAAATATTTCCAGTTTAGTAATAATAACACACAATACATAACTGCTATAATCCACAACTAGAATCTCAATTCTGAAGCACAGTCAATGAAGTTTTGTTTTCGAATCTATGTGTGACCATTTTCTAAGAGGTATGATTTTGTTTTTGTTTTTGTTTTTGTTTTTTTTTTTTGTTTGAGAGTATGTGAAATTACTAATAGATTATAGTTGTAATTATTTTTTTTTAAGGGAAAAAGCTGCAACCACTTTCTTTTTTTTTTTTTTAATAATAAATCAAAACTCTATCAGTTTGGATTTTTTTTTTTCTAAAATTTACATTCCATTAACAACAATTATTTTAGAGTCTAGATCTAATGTCTCATTATCTTATTTCAATTATCGTCTCTTCAATAGTGTGTTGATAATTCATCAATTTGTTAAGAGTTTTTAGCATTTAGCTCTCTTTTTTTTATGTAACTAAGATTTTAGATTTAGATGATATGTCATATTATTATTGAGGGATAGCTAATAAAACATGAAACTCGGGACATAAGATCTTGACTTGTTATTTTGGACTTTACACGAGCAACTTTTTATAAAAAAATCCACGGAAATATATTTTGTTGAACAGAAGGGCAACTTTACAATTTATGAAAATGCAGTAGCAAAATCAACAATTCATGAAAATTGAAAGGGTATATTTACAAATAAGAGAAAGAAATTCAAATGTGGTTGCTATTAATTAGGGAAGTTAATAGGGTAATGGCCGGCTCTGCCTTTGATTTAGTATTTCTAAACATATAATTAAATTTCAAATTTTTTAAAGAAAATTTCAATGTTTTTTTTTTGAAATATCATTTTTTTTTGGTAGAAAGTAATAATTAAGTTGGGATTTTTTTTACCTTTAAAAAAATTGAGGGGTGTTTGGTTTGCTAGTTTGAGTTGAAATATTTTAGTTGTAATAGTAAATTTTTTTGAATTTTCAGAAAAGACAAAAAACTTTTTGGGAAAAAGACAAAATCTTTTTGAGAAAAGACAAAAAAAATTTGAGTTGGAACGGAGATGAACTCGCGAACCAAACACCCCCTGAGATTTTTTTCCCTAATAGTAATAATAGGAAAAAAAAAATAATGGGAAAAAATAATAAATTAGAGCAAGAAGAGTATGAAGTGCGATCCGAAGAGGCCGGCTCACTCCCGCTGCTTTTTCCAACTTCCCAGTTCCCCCTCCTCCAACCATAAATAGAAGAGTGTGCGTCCTTTCTAGTTTCAACGCTATAGCTCTCCACCTACTATTTTAACTCCTACATTAATTACAATTATTCTATCAAAGACTATTTCATCTCTTTTACTAATTTCCCCTTTTTTCTCTCCCTCTATTTCTCTCTTTTTAATTTGTAATTATTAGGGGACTATACCTAACTTTTTTATTTAAAAAAATTAAAATTTTGATGGTAAAAAGCAATCAAATAATAATAAAAAAAGAAATACTCAGGACTTATATATATATTTTTATTATCGAATCACATGAAATTCTGAATTATCATTATTGTGTCGTTGTTGCTGATATATTTCAATATTAATATTACACATGATTCTATCATTAGATGCTGAATTTGAATCCCCTTTCTCATGTTAAAAATAAATTATAACGCAAGTAATGTTAAAAAACTGGTAAATGAAAAAAAAAAAAAAAGTTGAGGAATTAACCATACTAAAAATGATATATGGATATATAAATATACAAGAACTCTCCCGTACGACATTACCGGACGAGAAAGTTCTCCATATATCTCTCTCTAGCTCTCTCTTTAGCGGGTTGTACCGCATTCTCTCCCTAGTTGTGCCGATACCCTACACAGGTTGTATCGTCGGTGAGAGAATATTGCTATAAATATATTTGGTATAATTGTCACTTAAATAAAGGATTATTGGAATGGAATATTTTTACTCAAATCCCAACTTTAAAATAGTTTGTTTTTTAAAAAATTAAAAGAAAAAGAGTAGAGAAATATTTCTTTTTTTTTTTTTTAACTTAGAATAGGAGGATTCCAATTTTTTACCTTATGATATAGTTAGATGTAGAATTACCGTTAGATTATATCTAATATTGTTTCTGGTAATACACAATAAATGACTCAATATGACACATCCAAATCAAAATTAGCTCCATTCATAAATAAATTCACTACATGTTGTAACCAGAGATTAATGAGCCTTCCTTTCAAAAAAAAAAAAAAAGAGATTGATTAGTGTGAATTACTTTTAATAAACTAAGACTCAAACGAAGTTAAATATATATATATATATATATATTTTAGAATAATAAGGTGACTCATTATATATAAAGACAGAACTAATAAATAAGTCAAGTAATTAAGTTGGTTAAATTGATCATGTTGTTACTTTACGTTGTAAAGTATTTTAGGGTTTATGTAAAATATTTTAGGGTTGAATCTTCAATATAAGATTAAATCATAACATTATCAGGAATGGAGATGTGTATTTGGAAAAAATAAAAAAATAAAAAAATACAAAGATTACCACCCGAATGCCAATCCCATCACCATGGTGTGATCTGGGGGATCAAAATAAAAAGTGCAACTAGAATACATCATATTCCCATTAACTTTGGCATTAATAGAAAATATCATCAACTAATACAAACCCCTATTTTTTGTGTATCAAAAAGAGAAGCTAACAAATTTTCAAAAAAAAAAAAAAAGAGAAGAAAATAATATTTCATTTTTTAAATTTTTTTCCCAAAAGGAGTATTTTCTTTCGTGAAAGAAACATAGTGAGTAGGATATTGCATCTCATCATGAAAAGCTCGTGCAGTAGATGTGATTATCAAACAGGAAAAAGACTATACATATTGAGATATATATATATATATATATTCTTTTTCTTGGAAATCAAAAGTTAAAACGTTTGCAATTACATTTTTGTAGTGAACAATTACGAATTATTAAATTTTGTTTCATTTATATGTAACATTTGTGTTGTTTAATTATGATGGGAGCAACACCAATATTTATTGTAAATTACATAGTTGACTCCGCTAAAAGAATAGAATTTGAATCATCTAAATAATAGATATAAGATTCGAATTCTCTATTCGAAGTTAAATAAATACCAAAAAAAAAAAAAAAAAACAGAGAGAGAACTTGTGATAGGGTACATATTTTTTAGTATGTCAAATTTTTCATTAAATTTTATTTTATATATGTACATTTTACTTTTGGTATAATATGATTTTTTATTTGATCTCACAATTTTATAATACACATTATATTTTCCTTTAATGCCATCATCACATAACTGCAAAAAATGAAATAAAATAAAATAATTAACAAATAAAAAAGAAAAAAAAGAGAGAAGGGTGGAAACTTTTTTTTTTTTTTGGAACTTAAAGAAAGGTAGAGATTTTTAATTTTAATTTATTTTTGCTGAGTAGAAAAGGAAAGGCGGAGCTTAGCAGTGGAAGACCAAGTCTCAAAAAGTACGTGTAATGTACAACATTATTTTAATGAAAAAACATTATTATAAAGTTATAAACAATTTAAAAATAAAGAAAAAGAAATGACATATAGCATAACATATTACATAAATATATATATATACACATAAGCATTTAATGTGGAGACCTATATGGCCATATTTCCATTTCCATGCATGTAATGTTAAATGTAAAAGCAGAAAGAAAAGAAAAGAAACCAAAACACCAAAGTTTTTGGCATTTCTAGCTTGGTGAGTAATGTGTTGTTGCGATTTGTATGGTGTGATGGTTGATTACGTATAATAATTATTTTTATTTTTATTATAATTATTTCCCAAAAACCAAAATCTCTCTTTTAATTGAAAAAACCTTAAAAATTCTAATTCATTCTTGTTGTTCTTCTTCTTCTTGACGCCGCCTCATCAGTCCCTCACTACTCTTTGTTGCATCTTCACCTACAACAACTCTTCACCCAAACACTCTTTTCCTCTTCTCTGGAAAAAATAGGAAAAAAAAAAAAAAAAGAGAATTTCTTTTGATCATCTATGGCTATTTCTTGTCTTTGATTCAGGTCGGCTCTTCTTTTTCCTCATCTGGGTGTGTTTTTGTTTCTGTTTTTAACCGGTACGTCTCTTGTTTCACGTGGATTTTCCCCTTCGCATTGTTGTTTCTCAAATGTTTGATGAATTGTTTTTGGTGTGTTTGTGTTTGGATGAATGAATAAATGAATGATCATTTTTTTTTTTTTTCTGAATTGGGTTTTTGATGATCGTTTCTGGGTTTTTTGCATTTTGTTGAAATGATCTGATTTTGGAAAGTCCTCTGTGATGGCCGTGAAAATCGAGGGAAAAGGGATGTTTTTTATGATTCTGATGATCATGATCATAGTTTTGCTGGCTTCATTTGGAGTGTTTCTGAACTGGGTTTTGGGCATTGATGCCGGATTCTTAGGTGTAGAATCATTTGATGTTGACTGATGATCCTTTTTCGGTTTGTTTTGCTTTTTGTTTGTATTTTCTGAGCATTCATGCATTGATTGGATGGTGTTTGTGACTCAAATGTGCTACATTGTTAATTTACGCACTGAATTTTGGTTTTTCATTTTCGAGTGGTGTAGAAAAATGAGTTTTTAATGATCAGGTAAGAAGGAAATGGATCAATGGGTTCTCACTGCATTTTGGATGTTTGTAATTCTTGTTCAGAAATTGCCCAATTTGTGAGGAGACCAATGATTTTGTTGTGATTGTAGTTGATGGTTTGAATAAGGTTGATTTCTTTTCCTTGAGTTATAACTTTGATGTCCCAATGCAGGACTCTTTCTGTGGATCCCGACTGCCTATTAGCGGTTCCGCTCTGTTTGGTTAGAGCGGGTTATTTGCAAAATGGAAGGGAAAAGAAGTGAGCTAGAGTTTGATGAATTTGAGAAACTCCTTGGTGAGATACCAAAAGCCACTTCTGGGAATCCACATTTAGGGGTATCTATTCCCAAGGGGTTGTATGCGGATGAAAGCTTGTCTCCCGTTCACATGAATTCTTATTACAAAGAGCCTTTAAGTGAGAATCTACAAAACAAAGGGAGGTTGGATGAGGGAAAAAACCTGCTGAATAAAATGCAATGCTCACCAACCAAAGGGGTTGTTCAACTTCAATCAGCGGAAACAAATTTCCCCAATGACCATTCGCTGACATCTGTGTTTGCAGAACTGAATTTTAAGGAAGCGGTGCCTATGGATGCTGGGGCAAATCCTCCTCTGGAAAAATCCTTTTACAATTACAACCAAAAGAAACAAGACTGTAACATGGATACACCAGTAACGGTTGTTCCCCCTCTCCGAACACCAAACAACATACCTTACAATTTCTATGGGTTTGACATGACCAAAGTTGGCCATGAAAGTGCGAACTTGGCCCGACTCAGTCCTCAAGAGCTCAGAAGACGCCACCATGTTGCTAGTTGTCAGCCCTTCGAAAACGTTCCGGCTGCTGTTCCGCTAGATCACTCGATGCCTGGTTTTCCATTCCTCTCAAATGTGTCTGTTCCTGGGATGCAGTTTCCTGTAATGTCTGATCACCAGCAATTCTTTCTTGATGCTCAAGCTCAGATTCCATACCTAAACCCACAGCCAACAAACCAACAACAAGTAGGTTGGAGCAATGTGGAAGAGGAACAGCGTTACCACAGGTATCTACATTTGCAGCAGGTTCCCAATCAACAATTGGAAGGTCCGCATCTTTTGCATGGAAATGGAAACATCACAACCAGGTTAATTAGGAATCCGAGGCAGCCAATATCTCGCCAGTATGAACAATTTAAGCAAGAATCACTGCAGAATGGTTATGCAATGCCTAGGGAATCAAATCAACCAAATCTCGCCTTCTCCTCCATGGAATTCAATGCAACCAAGGCTTGGGAGAAAGTGGTGAAACAGAGTTGTCCTGAGAAAGTTTTAGCTAGATCACATGGATTGAACATGCTTGGAGGAAACAAATCGCTTGCTCATGTTGTTCAAAGCGGAAAGGTTCTTCCAGATGGTCATTTCTTCCATCGCTTACCCAATGCTGGCTTCTATCAGTTGGATAATGAGAGATCATGGGATATGTGCTCCAATATAAGAGACTTCAGAAGTGCTGATCTGAAGTCACTGCCTCTGAAATATAACTCTCTGAATGAGGTCACTGGTCGGATTTATCAAATGGCTAAGGACCAGCATGGTTGCCGGTTCTTACAAAGAAAATTTTCTGAAGGAACCCAAAAAGAGGTTGAGATGATTTTTAACGAAATCATAGATCATATTGTTGAGCTAATGACAGATCCTTTTGGGAATTACCTTGTCCAAAAACTGCTTGAAGTGTGTAACGAGGATCAGCAGTTGCAAATAATTCATTCAATCACTAGAAAACGGGGGGAACTCACTAGAATCTCGTGTGATATGCATGGGTTTGCCCCTCTCTCTCTCTCTCTCACTCTGTTACTTTACATACACTTTTGTGTGTAGTCTGTAATTTTGCATGAGTATATCTTATATTCTCGAGCAATTAATATGATGTTTTCTTCGACAGGACTCGAGCTGTTCAAAAGGTTATTGAAACGCTTAAGAGTGTGGAGCAGTTTTCCATGGTTGTTTCTTCACTAGGACATGATCCCGTGGCATTGATGAAAAATGCAAATGGGAACCATGTCGCTCAACGATGCTTGCAGCATTTGAAGCCTGTACATACTGAAGTACGGGATATTTGTGTCTAAACTTGATAATTTCAGAAAATAGATTTTCAAATAAATGCTACTTTGGAATGGTTAAAGCACGTTTAGTGAAGCAAATAAACTGATTAAGCTTCAAGAGCTCTTAACTTGAGATGTCACACTTGATTCGCAAGTTTGTAAACACATTAGATATTTAACAGTCGTGTTTTTGCTGATGTAGGACTTCTAGAGTTTTGCTTTTTGTTTACATTAGTAATCGAGGGAAGCTTGTAGTATGAACTGAAGCGCTTTTACTGATTTCTGTTTGCAGTTCCTTTTTGAAGCTGCAAATGTTCACTGTGTTGAGCTTGCAAAAGACCGCCATGGTTGTTGTGTGCTACAAAAATGCCTTAGTCATTCTGATGAGGAGCGAAGACGCCGTTTAATCAGTGAGATTGCTTCCAACGCTCTAATCTTTTCCCAAGATGCATATGGGTATTGATTCTTCCCTTTCTTTCTTTTAGCCACTCATATTATATACAATTGATGTCACAAGTCTAACTTTGTTATCTGACATAACTCTTTGAGGCACTGGGATGACCTTTTTCTCATAGGTTAATTGAATGGAGTCCGCTGACATATTTACTCCTGTTTGCATCTTTTTTTTTTTTTTTTTGTTTACACTTTTTCTTCTTGAAATAAACCAAATTAAGGAAATGAAAAATATTAGATTGGAAGTCCTAACATCGAGTGATAAGTATCTTGTGATTTTTAAGTATACAGTCCTATGTCATCCCGTTTTACTTGTAACATTGAGCTTTGGGATCTAAGTTACAACTTTGCAGGAACTATGTTGTGCAATTCGTCTTTGAGCTTGAGATTCCATGGGCAACCGCAGCTATTCTCAGTCAGTTGGATGGTAGCTATGGTGATCTGTCTGTCCAGAAGCATAGTAGTAACGTGGTTGAGAAAATCCTGAAATGTACCGGTGAAGGACCCTGTCATCGTGTCGTTCAGGAGCTTATAGATAGTCCACGACTAGATCAAATCATGCAGGATCCTTTTGGCAACTATGTTATTCAAGCAGCATTAGTTCACTCAAAGGTACTGACATGCATTATTTTGTGGCATCTAATTGTTCTGCAAATATCTTTGTATGCATATTTCTTGAAAGACCGAGAGAGGAGACAAGAAAGTTAGGAATCTAACGAAAGAAGAAGACTGAAAGAGAAGAAATTATGAATAAATTAATACCAGTAGTCAAGGTCTGCTATAAATTCTTTTATAAAATTAATAAGAAAACGACAAAATTGCAAACCCTATATTTAACCTAAATAAGTGCGTAATCTAGTAGTCTTATCTCTGTCAACCATACTATTCGACCCACATTCAAATATATTGTTTGAAGAGCTCTTCAGTTCTCTGTGTCTTTACAAGATGAAGGTCTTAAAACTATTTGATTACAAGCAACAAGATGGGTGAAGTTAAAAACTTGATTTGTTATTTGTAAATGTCTCTTGTTATGATGTAATCTTGAGTTCAAATATGCTTACTGAGCAGGGAACCGTTCTTGCTACGCTGATGGATTCCATAAAACCGCATATCTCTACTATTCGGACCAGTCCATTTGGGAAAAAAGTCCTCTCTATCTATAATGCTCAGAAACAATTTATCGGTTCGACCTCATTAGTCCTCTTGTATATTTTTTCTTTCCTGTTTGCTAATGCAATCCACTTGTCTTTGACTTCCTTTTTCCCTGGCTCAACTTATATTTATTTTCTTTATCTATAGGATAAATTTTGAAGAGAAGCCTGTAAAATCTGTTGTATGAAGCTGAAGAAAGCTGAGTTTCAAGTCTTTTGAAGCGCAGAAGAGGAAGTAAGTTAATACCGCCTTTTGCTAGCACTAGTTCGAAACAGGGAAAGTTGAACATTTTTGTATCTTGCATTATCTTATGACTTTTAAGTTTTATTTGGACTTATTTAAGAGAAAAAAAAAAAAAAATTTAATACGGCATGCGATCACCATGTCGCTGCATCTGTAGATAGTCCGGTGTTTATCTTTCTTTTGCATAGTAGAGTAATAAGAAAGAAGAAAAGAGGAGATTGAATTTGGTTGAGCTTTTGGGAACACCGAACTTTTTTTTTTTTTTTTTTTGAGACCGAATGAATCACGATGCGGATGGTCAGGAAAGAGAGGAGAATTCTGGACCTTGTGCGGATTTACATGCCTGACATTGTTTTTCAGTAGTTATGTATATGTTATGTGCATAAATTTCCTTGTCAATAATTTATTTTCAAAGCCACAATTATACTTTATTTGTAGTTCTATACATTAAAGTTATCATCCTGCTACTGCATGGCTTCCAAATTTTCAATATGCCAATCAAGCAGCTAATGTTTTGCTTGTTTTTGTTTAAACATATTACTATGTGCCAATTATTGAACAGAAAAATGTCACAGGAAGGTGATTTTAAAATCAGTATTTGTTTTAAAACCATTTAAATACACACATTTCTGAAAAGAAAAGGGATTTTCAAAACAACCTCCGCGTTTTGTGGTGGAACCTTTTTAAAGAAAAAGAAGAGAAAAGAAAAGCACATGTCCTATTATTCTATGCCATCCTGTAAACAAAAAATAAAAATTATAAGTGTGATCGAACTCACAACCCCCATCTAAACCTACACTCTCCCCCACACCGGAATACCGTTAGACCAAAGGGTCTTCATCGGTGGTAGAATCCTTTCCACTAGTAACAGTTTGGCATCGGTGACGAACCTCTTGAGGGCAATAGAGAATGAGAGGATTCAAATAAATCTTTTTTTCTTTTTAATTTTTGAAATGATTCTATGACAAAGAATGATTTCGAAGTTACTCTCGGATAATAATTTTTTGTCTTAAGTTTTGATGAATTATAAAAAGGAGACATTCGTGTAACAATATAAAAGTTTGAGGAAAGGCTCCCGATTTCTTCTTTGAATTTATTATGGTGCGAGCGGTACTCTGAGTACACACAAATATGCATTATTTTCACACATGGTTAACGAGTAAACTAAGAGGCAAACTTGAAACTTTAGAAAATTTTGGTATATGAAAGCTTTACATTCTAACCTTAGGGGACATGGATTGGAAAGTAATGATTTTAGCAAGAGCAGCCGGACGGACTATAACAGTGAGTCTAGTGACTAATAGAGATTAACCTATGAAGGATAATCTCTTCTAGAAAACCTACATTTTGTCAGTAAGTTATGTTTCATCGATCAACATTTATCACGGCAATTAATGATTTAGTTTGTGTTTGGTTCACCCATCGAAAATAAAAAAACTCAACCCAAATTTTGTATTTTCTAAAAAATCAACTTATTTAACTATTTATCATTTTCAATTATAGCTTAAAAACTCATACTTTAAAATTTTATAACTTCGCATATACAACTCCAAATGAGATGTTTTCATTTTTTTAAATTGCATAGAATTTCGAGATAAATGAAACAAGATTCATCTTACAAAATTTTTTTTTTTTTAGACACATTTCAAGTTTTTAAACATTTTAACTCTAATCAACTAAACTCACCAAATGCATAACTCAACTCCAATTTAACTCAAATCAAAATTTTCAACTCCAATTGTTTCCCCAAACACATGCTTAATTTCACTAGATTATATATAGAACGTTTTTTTTTTTTTAAATAAAATGTCCCTACTCGATTGACGCCAAAAAAAATAAAAAAAATATTGTCAGAATCTGTTTGGTATTATTTTCAAAACGTCTTCTCATGTTTTCCAAGGAGGGTATTCTAGAAATGTTTTTAAACAAATAATGTTTGTTTTCATTTTGGTAAGGAAACATAATTGAAGAACAAAAATTATATAATATTTTTTCGTAAATGAGAAAACACACTGCCATAACCCTGTACTATTGTGCAATTATCACTTTGCTACATAAAAGTATTTATTAAAAAAAAAAAAAAAAAGCTATACCGTGAAGAGTTGAGGCATTAATGACTTGAAATACCATAGTTGGAGAAAATAAATAAACAAATAAAATTGCGAGCTATTCGTGCTATTGAAATCCAGGTTGAGGTAGGTGATTGGAGTATATGAATAATCCAATTTAAAAGTAATCTACATATGAAACAGAGGGTTTAACATTAAATAAAACTAGTGGGGTTCGCTCCTCTCTTTGGGCGTGACATCCTTAACTCAAAAAAGAAAAAAAGAAAGAAAGAAAGAAAGAAAGAAAAGAAATCAACGTCAACGTAGTCAAAACTTGATGGACAAGGCGTGGAAGCGATACCTGGGGCGTAGTACTTTAGTGGACTGTGGAAATTACAGATAACAGTCAAAAGCGTTGCAAAAATTTCGCCAAATCTTTCTCCTCGACAAACTTAGGCATCGGTTTGATAAATGAGTTAAATTTGAGATAAGATAAAATTTTTAAGTTTGAATTGAGTTGATTTTTAAAAAAATAAGTTATAAATTTTGTTAACTTTTCAGAAAAAAAAATAAAAATTAAAGTAAAAATTTTGAATTGAGTTGATTCATCAAACATTACATTAATATCATGAAAAGAAAAATAAAATAAAATAAAATAAAATAAAATAAAATCGAGACTAAGGTATTTGTATTGGTTATGAAGGATCTAGAAATTTATGTTAATGGGATATATATAAGGAGAAAATATTTGAAATTAATAACTTTATATGATAAAAAGGTTAATATTTGTTTTTCTAAAGAATTTTTTTTTCTTGTTTATTACCATATAATAACGATGACATATTGTTTTTATATTTCGAAAATATTGTAAATTTATTCTTGAATTTTATCTCAATTGTTGTGATAAATA
>CM046384.1:24845587-24870587 GCA_025413485.1 Ficus microcarpa
CATCATTCAGCTGAGAATTGCCTCAAGAGTAATCTCAAGAAGCCGAATTCGGACTCCACCGATTCGACGGAGAAGCAGAAGAAGAGTGTGCAGTGGATGGACCTTTTAGGCAAAGAGCTTGTTGAGATAAGAGAATTTGTATCCAGGTTAGTCCCCCCTTTTTATTTATTTATTTATTTATTTTTGCGTTTCCAACCGAAAATCATTTACAGATTTCTAGCAGAAAACCTGCTATTTACATTTTTTTTATCTAAGATCTGAAAAGATAAAAGAATTGAGGAGTTGTCCTTGAAAAGTTGAAATCTTAATCTTTGTGCAGAATTGATGTGATCACTAGGAATTTTATTTGTTTATTTTAATTTTTTGGTCTCTTTTTACGCTTCTTCTATGTGATAAGGATTAAAGAAAAGTCGCCAGAAAGGGGTTATTTCGACCGAAGGACTGGTACATTATTAATGTGATTGATACAAAATTGTTCCATTAGGAAGAAAAAGAAGAAATGCTGTGTGTGAACATATCATTGTTATAATAGTTGCTGCTTCTGATTGGTCTGGGAAATGGTATTTTACGATACCGTAGGATTAGCTTCAGTTTTTCAGCGTTAATCTGATCTAGATGAGTCAGAAGATCGGCAAACAATGAAATCCCGAGCTTCTGGCATCGAAGAGATAAAGAAACAAGATAATGATATTATCAGGAGACAGGTTGTGTACAAAGCAAGAAATGCTGAGTCAACAACTATCTTCAAGAGTTTCCCAGTTTGAATTTTTGGTTTGTTGTGTCATTTTTAATTTGTCTGGGGAGTGATAGACATATTATGATAAATTTGTTTCATCTGAGGAAAATCAAACTGGTATGGAAATAGATTGGTGGGAAGGTTAAGGAGCTCTTCGTTATAAAATTATTGGAAATGAGTTGACCAGGATAGAATTAGTCAACGAAGCGAGACAATGAGAGTGCCTGTTCTGAGGTCTTGTTGACGGTTAAGAAAGATTGTTTTAGTGTTTTAATGACGAAGGTTTCGAAAACGACTTGCATATAGAATTTTTCAAAGAACAATAAAATATCAACTTGTCGATGAAAATAAAAATTTTAGTGATTTCAATTGATAGAGAATGACAGATTGACTTTAATACAACATTTTTTTAAGGTTATCTCCCACATAAAGCCATTTTTCTTTTACGTTCCGTAAAGTCGAACTTAGGATTGTTTCAAAGTCCACTCCCTTCTATCTTGAAGGCCTGTTTTCTTGAACACTTTATAATAGGGGACACGACAACAACATTACCTCTTTTTCTCAAGGTATTAGATTTGCGATTTTTTTTTTTTTTTTTTATGATAATCTCCAAAATCAAAGTATTTTTTTCCCAACTTTTGCTGCTCGTGAAGCTTGATAAAATAAAGTGTTTTTCTTCTTATAAGAAGCCGATAAAACTCCACAACTTCCTTGACAGTCTTAACCGCTCTGGTTTTGTTATCCTAACTTTTGGTAGCAATGCAAATTACTGTTAAGCTGTGGAATCACCCTTTTCCTTTTGTTTTGTCTCGTCCTTTTTGGAATGAGAGAGAGTGATTTTTTCAAATAGATTTATCAGCAAATTTGGTATAATTTAGATTCAAGTCATTTCAGCCAGTCCATGATATATGTTAAATATCACGTGGTCATCATAATTTTTTCAATGCACTCTGTCTTTATGAATATGAAAATATTCCAGCTGCGGAAACCATCCAATTACATGTGCAAGTCCATGATATATGAAAACCAGACTGATTAGTGAGTTTCGATCTAATCAGTTTTGTATAATTTTCAAACAGTAAAATAGAAGATACCGACTATGAAGCTGAGGACAACAGGGGTTGCATCTGTGTTATTTTATGACGTTTCGATCAATTTCATCTCTGCAAAATTAACCACATCAATGGCAAGAAAGGATGGTCTAGAACCCATTTTCATGGAAATTGGGTGAGTCTAAACTCTAAAGTCGCCAGATAAGGAACTTCATTGGACTGAACTTCTGCGACGTACTCAAAAGTTTGATGTCAAAGAGTGCTTCATGAGAACTCAGTACCAGGATATGAGGGGCTAAAGATTAAGGATTTGTGAAGAAATTGAGGATCCCTGTGTGTAACTGTTTTTTTTTTTTTTTTTCTTTTCTCAAGAAAAAAGAAATATGATGAAACAAGGAACAATATTCTTTAAGAATGATAATAATGCAGATTACTATTGCAAGTCCATTAGCTCACGTACAGAAAACCGTCCCAACAATTTTGAACTCCATTTTCAATTAGACCTCCTATGCGTTGGAAGGTTCAATTTTCAAGACTTTTAGTTTAGAGATTGAATTGTCGAATGTGAAAAGTTCAGCGGTATCCATAAAAAAAATAAATAAAATAAAATAAAGGCAAGGAAGCCTTCTTCTAATATATCTGTGTATTTAGACCAATGTAGCTTGGTTTGTATTTAAACTTATCTCTTGTCTCTTGACATTACTATAACATATATGTCCATAAACTGAAAAAAAGTTTGTTTTTATTATCTTGAAAAGGTTTACGAAACTTAAAAGGCTCTAATTTAAGCCCTTCTTCTTTGAGAATTTATAAGTTTCGATGGCTATTAATAACCGAAAAAGTACACGATTCCTACTGTTGACAAGAGCCCGACCGCATATCCAATCCCGGCACCTTCCCACAAGAACCATTTCTCATCATCAGCATCTTGTTCTTCTTCTCTGTGGAACCCTCCTCCTGCTCTGGCGGTGGCCCTTGATCCGCACACAGGACATGAATTTGCATCCCGCACAATCCGCTGTTGTTGGCATACGAGGCTGGATCGGCCATTGTGTCCATTTGGCCGCCAACAGGAATCTTTCCCGTGAGCACGTTGTTACTCACATCCAAAGTAGAGAGCTCTCTCAGCCTAACTAGTGTTGGTGGAATCAAACCGGACAGCCTGTTGTGCGACAAGTCCAAGCTCTCCACGCTGTCCAAATCACCGAAACTCGATGGTATGTTGCCAGAGAAGTTGTTGTGTGAGATGTTGAGGAGTTTTAGACCCTTTAGCTTACCTAGTGAGACTGGAATTTTGCCTGAAATTTGGTTCTTTGACAAGTCTAGGAAGGAGTAGATACTGAGGCTGCGGCTTGAGAGGCCTTGTTTCGACTTCTTCCAATTCACTATCAAGTCGTTGAACTCGATTGAGAAGGTGAAAAAGAAAGAAAGCGAAGAGATTGTGTTTGGAGTTTCGATCATTCCTTCTAGATTTCCAACCCTATCAGAGATCTTTCCGGTCAGATTGTTGTTGGAGACATCAAGAATCCTAAGGCTACTGATGTTGAATATACTCTCGGGGATGGAACCTTGTATAGAGTTGCTCCTCAACACCAAAACTTCGAGGGTCGAGATTTGAGAGAGGAAATTTGGAATCTCACCTGTGATGTTGTTGTCATGGAGATCTAGGTGCTGAAGCCGACTAAATTTAGTCAAGTTCCTTGGAAAGCTGCCTGAAAACTTGTTATCGCCTAATGAGAGAATCCGAGTTTCGTCAGAAAAGGTGGTGGGAATCTCACCAGAGAATTCATTTGATGAAAGATCGATATAAGCAAGAAATGCACCATCAAAAGAAGGGAAACTTTGGCCGGAAAATCTGTTCTTCGACAAGTCCAACAGAAGAAGGCGATAAATATTCGAGATGGACTGGGGGATCTCTCCTGAAAATTGGTTTGAAGCCAGCATAAGGATCATTATCGAATTGGCATCCCCAATATTCTCCGGTAGCTCTCCTGAAAAGTTGTTCCGGGACAAGGTGAGAACTGATAAGCTTAAAGAGTCAAAAAGGCGTGGTGGAAGAGAGCCACTGAACATGTTGTCCGAGAGAATTATGGTGCCAACATCCATCTCAGCAAGCCATTGTGGAAATGAACCTTCGAGCTGGTTCTCGCTCAAGTCGAGAAAATTGAGTCCTTTCTGCGTAGAAATCCAGTGCGGAATTTCTCCTTTAAGTCCACAAGAGCTCAAAGACAACTGAGAAAGCATAAACTTCGGTGCCAATGTCTTCACATTTCCAATATTCCAAGTCAGGTTGTTCCCTCCAAGCACCAAATTCTTCAGGCTCTTCATGTTGAACAACCACAACGGAATCTCTCCGTCTAGTACGTTCCTCCCCAAGTGAAGAGTCTCCAATTTTCCGAGCTTCTCTATCGACGATGGGATTCTGCCGCTCAGCCTATTGCCACCCAAGGCCAAGGTGGTCAAGTTGGACAACATGTCAACTGTAGAAGGAATCTCCATTGACAAAAGGTTGTCCCTTAGATCCAATACTTTCAACTCCTTCAAGTATAAGATCGAAGAGAGAATACCACCCTCGAAACTGTTGCCACGTAGCGACAATTCCTCTAACTTCTTGAGGTTTCCGATCTCCTCAGGAATACTTCCTTTGAGATGATTCTGATCCAACCTCAGCGTCCTCAGGTTCCGAAGAGAGCCTACTTCATGGCTGAGATTACCACTAAGCAAATTGTCGCTCATGTCAAGGTACTGCAGGTACTTGAGACCGTAAACTTGTTGCGGAATCGAGCCACTTAATTTGTTTCCCATCATTTCGAGATGAACCAATTTGGTCAGATTAGCCAACTCGGTCCCGGGGATTTCACCTTGTATCTGGTTGAAAGATATGTCAAGCAGCATCAAGGTTTTAATCCCAAAGATTGGCATCAAAACACTGGTAGGCACAACCATGGTACTTTCGGAGTCTACCAAAACAAGTGAATTGAGATATAGAGCGATCACAGCACTCGATTTCGCGCTAGAAGAGCTACATATGACTCGGTCCCAGTGACAACAATCTGAACCAGGATTCCATGAGTCCATCACAGACACTAATGGAACATCTGAATTAGTATTTAGAGTTTTCGTAAGAGAGGATTTGAACTGGAGAAGGGCTTTTTTTTGGTCAAGTGGACAAGTAGATGAAGAAGAGGCGAGGAAGATGAGAAGTAGAACAAGTAGGAGAATTTGTTTGGCCATTTTTATTTCTTATTTTTTGTGGTCTCGTTTCTCTATGTTCAATATATGGCTTAATATAAAGAGAAAGCTGTCGTGTTGAGTAACCAAACAGAAGTTTTTTTTTTTTTTTTTTTTTTTTTTTTTTTTTTTAACATCTTGTAACTATTAATTAATTTATATATAATTTTTTATTTTAAATCTTGAAACATATATTATTTAAAATATCATTAAAAAAATATTACTTAAATGTAAATTAATTATTATGATAATGAACAAAATAAATTATTAAGTGTTGTTTGTAACGGTGTGGTACAAGAGAACTGCAATGATATAAAGCTCTCCATTAATTAAGATTTCTTACGGCCTGTTTAGGATGTCATTTTTAATAGTATTTTATCATCTGGATTTCAAAATTATAATTCTAAATCAAAACTTTCTTTCTCTTTTCATTTTCAAAAATTCAAATTTTAAAAGTCTATTACTTTCTCATTTCAAATCGAAATGAGATTTTTTTTTTTGGTCAAAACACTCGTATGGCAAGAAGAATAAGATAAGATTCATTTTGTCTTTTTTTTACGAAAATATTTCATAATTTTATATTATTTTCTATATCACATAACTTTTTAAAAGTTTTTTTCCAAATATATATTTCCAACTCAAACCTTCAAAATACCATTTTTAAATGTCCACAAACGGGCCTTTAGTTTCTTGAGTACATTCTGGGCAAGTAATGGACTAGTAAAAGTCAATCTGTAGTGGTTAAAGACTGAAAACTTTTTGTAGAGTCAAATGATAGGAAAGCACCATTTTCTTTTGTCTAGTTGAATATAAGGTGGTGGAAAAGGAATCCTAAAAAGTTTTCTTTGACTTTTTTTTTTTTTTCTTTTTGCTTTTTAACCAAACTTTAAGTTTAAAATTGATTGTCAAAAGCTAATGGCTATGAAAATGATAACAAATTAGCACACTACATGTACGGCTAACTACTTACTAGGATGGTACTTACCCAAAAGAAAAAAAAAAAGGTACTCGACTAGGTTGGCAATATTAGGTGCGAAAAAGAATTCCAAGAAGAATTAGATGAGAGAAAACCGGTGCACCATTTCTTCAAGACTCAAAATTAACTTTTCTAAATTCATATTCTTTGGTCTAACAATTCTACAATAGTGGCAAAATTAACACCATATTTTGAGACGTTAAGGGATGCTGGACAAAAAGATTCAAACTGATAAATTTTTAATTGTTAAATCTTATGACCTAAGCAAAATAGCTCAAATTTTAAGAAGGCATATCAATTTGTGCGTCATCCAACATCTTATAAACTAATTGCTTGGTATGACTAAAAAACTAAAAAGAAAACGGTGATGCAGTTCTAACTTTTTTTTTAACCATTGTCCCAACGTATAAAATGTGTTGAATTGAGATTTGAGATAACTATGGTATTGTATTCCCTTTAATTATGCTTATTGACTTGACAAGAGTAAATCATACGAATCGTAAAGGAAAAAGTGTATGTATTACCCTTGTCAAGACAATGAGCGTAAATAAAGGGAATATGGCAGGATTTTTCATTAGTTGGAAAAATGGTAAAAAGTAATGCAAGAACCACTGTCACCAATCCGTTTCTAGTTTTCTAGTACTACCATGAAGGTAGGTTTATAAGATGTTGGATGATGAATGTAGGCAATATTAGGTGTGAAAAAGAATTACAAGAAGATTTAGATGAGAGAAATCCGATCACTACTATAGCATGTGGATACCACGACGGTTTTTAACCGTCGTGGTAATATTTTCATGACGGTTCCCTAACAGTCGGGGAATCCAGAATCGTGGAATCTTTTCAGATTCCACGACGGTTATTTTACCCGTCGTGTAATATGTAAAAATAAGATAAAAATTTGTTATTTAATGACACCTACCACGACGGTTGAAACTGGAAACCGTCGTGGTAAGAGGATAAACACAATAAGAGAGCGTTGTGGTACATGCATTACCACCACGGGTTTTGTAGACCACCATCGTGCTAGTGAACATTACCACGACGGTTCTCAAAATTCACCGTCGTGGTAGTTTGCCTTACCACGACGGTTTAGTACAGTAATTATATTACCGTCATGGTGTTTTGATCTATCACGACTGTTTCTATAATTCACCGTCGTGGTAGTTCACTTACACGACGGTGGATCATGCCAAACGAAAAACCGTCGTGTTTTTTGACATACGACGACGGTTCTAATAATGAACCGTCGTGGTATACATATTTCCACGACCGTTTTTTCCACGACCGTTTTTTTGTAAAACCGTCGTGGTAGGTTTTAACTTATACAAAAAAAAAATATTTATTTGTTCAATTGAATACCAGTTCATTTATTCCTGTTCATTCTTGTTCATTCATTCATGACAAGAAAAAATTACGTTACAAAGAATAAAATAATGCTATACAAATATTTTAACTAAATCGTGCTATACATAATTGTTCTCAATATGTTTTTGTCAATACTGTATCTGGCTCATGACATATGTAGTCCACTCTTGCCTAACCGAATTCAATTCATCTTCAGTATAAGAAGTCTTGTTTTGCAGCGAGGCAAGTCCATCGACGTTCAACGTTATTTCTCGCATGAACCCCAAGACAAAATAGCCACACTGCACATGTCCTTGCTGTATCGGGCATCAAGCAGTCTGAATCAACGTCTTGCAATTGCGTCGCCTTGTTATTCCTTGTCCCACCAGCAATTTCCAATCGTTTAGTGCCCTAACAATTTAACAAATATCAATACAGAAGGAACAACAATTATGGAATGTCAAATCATGGAACTATAAACATCAAAGTTATACTTACAACGTAATTAGCTGTTGAAAATCTTCACCCGGATTGTTTCCAAGAGGATTAAAATGGAGGACGGAGTCATCCCATGGATTAATAACAGCCAATACCCAATGTTGGCCGCTGTTATATGGCATGAGAACAAGCCGTCCCCTTGGTACGTCCCTTATGATCCGGATGATATTGTCGGCTCTTTCTCGAATGTAGGCTGCGCGATCTATATTCTGTTGAACTGGCGAGACAAGGAATGGAGAAATAAACTCGATTCGTTGATCCAATCCAGCTCTTGCACAACAATCCGATAAGTAACTGTAAAATATTAGGTCAAACTTGTTACGCGTGCAAAATCAACATATATATCTATCTTTTAAGCTAATTGGAATAATAATTAAGTATTGTTTAAGGAAAAAACAATTACCGATGTAAACCATTATACTGCTTGCACTGATTTCTTTAAATGATAAGTAATGGCATATATCTTCATACCCAATATATATGGGCATATCATCGGAATGTTGTGGTGGGCACGGAATCTGGTCACCGTCAACCAAGGAACATTGTGCGTAATAAGCCAGTGGTCTGATCTCAGGGGGAATTTCATTGATGTCCAACGTAGGTATGTCTTCTGCCGTTTGTTGTTGTACCTCCGGTTGTGATTGCAATTTCTTCCTCCCGGCTCTCTTTTCATTCGTTTCCTTCCTTGTGCTTCTGGGTCGGGAACTTGACCGGGACCTCGACTGGCCTGGCTTAAACTGCTCTGAAGCACAACTAATTTTCGGGGCCAAGCAACAAACCCCCCGACAGCCTCTTCAATATATGTGGCTTCATTCGTCGGAATCGGAAGGAGTGCACGTCTTAATTTTGGGACACTGATTGTCACTCGTACATTCCCCTCGCCCAAAGGAATCCCATGGACTGTGTCGGTTGGAACACAGTCCATGTATGCCCTGCCTATTGCAACCAAAACTTCTCCACCATTAATAAAATCAGTCAGGAAAAGCTGGCATTCCTTACTTGCATTAGGCATGGGCTGCGGATCCGACGCGTCAGCTTCCTTCTCATTGAGGGTGCAACTCGCCTTGAAACTGTTGTGCTGATCAACAGTAGGTTGGCCTGCCTCCTCGGCCACCGTCTCACGGTCGATACCGTGCTTCTCACAAAGTTCATGCACCGTCCTTTCCAATGCAGCCAACTGTCGCTTCATAAACGTGACTTCAGGATTCTCCCTTGGTCCGTGCATGGAATTGAAGTATTACTACTGCTTGACAAATTTAAATTGCCCACGAAGCCGACCGGAATGCTCGGGATTGCCCAAAGACCGTGTCAAGATGTCTTCTGTACCCACGGATTCGAAGCTTCCTTGGGTCTGTTATTGTGTTAGTTCGTCCTATAACAATTACACAATATGTTATTGAGCCCGTAAATATAATGGAGACAATCTTACTCTTTATTTGAAATAGGAAACGTGTTGACTTACTATTGCATCGCCGATAATTTTAATCGATGGATTCTTGTACTCTCCATCGGGGCTTGAGCCGCGTGTCCCGCCAAACAATGGCTCGGTCCGCAAACTTCCCCGTCTTCTCAAGCTGCAATTTAGTAATTAAAAAGACCGTAAACATCAAGAACATAAGCCATAAAAAAATTTTAATTAGACTTTAATCTTTTTTGTATCCCATTAATTAACTTACGATTTCTTGATCACGTTTCCTATAGCCGTCTCGGCTTGTGGTTGAACCGTATTTGCTCTTTTTCCTTATCTCGCTTCCTTGTTGGGATAGTCTCTTGAAATCTGCCGTCCGTCGATAGGCAACAAACCTTTCCCAATCGTCCTGGCTGATGGTTGGGTAATTGTTCACCACTTTGGCCGGTCGTTGCCAAACAGTTTCTTCATCAATATGATCCCTAACAAATGCTTGGTAAAGATCATATCTAAAGCATTTAGTTGACTCTCCGCACGACTTCAACACTTGCTTTTTGTGCGATTCATCAACCGTGAACGAAGTTATAACTTCCAACCACATTGGTTCTTTCCTCGGTTCCAAATCAGCACTTCTGAAATCAGCAATCCAAATTTGAATGTGCTCCCGAGCTAGCACTCCAATCCAACTCTGTAATTCATCACCTTCCTTGCCCATTGGTTGGCCTTTTGAGTCAAACCTAACTTGAATTCGTTCTCCCCTCGTCCGAACAATGTGCACTCTTTTAAGGAGCGTTGATCTTCGTTTTCCCTCCTCGTCGGCATTGAATCTTAAAGAGTTGGTTCTTCATGGTTTTCCAATTTGAGTTTGGGTTGACACTTCCTCCTCGTGATCGTTTGACATTGTATATCAATCTAAAACTACAGTGAAATAGAAAGAATTTTCTCTTTAGACAATCTGACAGTGACGGATAAAAAAGTTCTCATAAATATATATAACAATAAAACGTACCAATAACTGAAATGTAAATAACAATAAAACAAAAATATTCTTCCCTTAAAAATAGAACAAAATAACTGAAAATATCTAATTTACAGGGGAATATGAAAGACATGAAGGAAAAAAATTTGAGGGTAATAATATCAAGAACAAAATTTTCAACTGATGTGTAATAATATTATCAAAGGAATATGAAAGACATGAAAAAAGCAACACAAGAGAAAAATCTAATTTACATAAGAAAATGACCTGTGAAACAAGTGATGAGTTCACAATAAAAACTGAAGACAAAAAAAAGGCAATATTGCATGTTTTTACACGATTATTTCCTGGTCAACTAAGCTAGATAGCCAAAGGAAAAATATGCAGAGAAATAGATGAAAACACAAGGAAACTTCTTGATAATTTATGACTATCATAAATTGACCGAGAAAAAAAGGAGAAACAAAAAAAAAATTTGGAATATGCATTACAACTTACCATTTTGTCAAGGGTGGGTTCTGGTCGGCGAGAGAGACTGGGAAAGTCCGAAATCACGGTAATTAGTGGTGGATGGCGTCGGAGAATGGAGGAAACCCGTGGTGAGTGCTGAACGATGGCGTCGGAGTTTGAGGGTTTTAGAGAGTTTTTTAGAGAGTTTGAGGGTTTCAGAGAGGCAATATACTAGGTAATGAAGAGTTTTGCAGCTTTTTAGGTTTTATTAAAAGGATTCAAAAAGTTTAACAATTTACGAAAATTTCAAAACTTGCCGCTAAAACAATATACCACGATGGTCCTGGTTAAAAATCGTTGTGATAGTTTATATTTAAACCGTCGTGGTAGCACATGATACCACGATGGTTTCCAAAAAAGACCGTCATGGTAGAAAACATACCACGACGGTTAAATATAATAACCGTCGTGGTATCACAAATACCAAGACGGTCAAATATAAAGACCATCGTGGTATATATAAGAAACACGACGTGGCATATAAATAAAGACCGTCGTGGTATATATAAGAACCACGTGGTATATATACCACGTGGTGGTATATATCAAAACATACCACAACGGTTAAATATAAGAACCGTCGTGGTATTACAAATACCACGACGGTCAAATATAAAGACCGTCGTGATATAGTTGATAGATTATCTATTCTAACATGACGGTCAACTAAAAAGACCGTCGTGATAGATTATTTTACCACAACGGTCTTTGTAATAGACCGTCGTGGTTGATTTTACATGACGTTCTTCGGACTAGACAATTGTGCTAGGGTAATCTACCACAAGTGTATATACCACGACGGTCTTACAGGAAAACCGTCGTGGTATATGATATACCACGACGGTTTTTCTAATTAACCGTCGTCGTACGTCTGAAATTTACGATAATAGGAAAATGAAATTGTTAATATAATCCCTTTAAGTATGCAGACCTGTATGTTATGCAATCATTCATTCCGGATTGTTATTTGATTCCAAACATATTTACATGGATAAATGGTTCACATTTAATGTGCGTAATTAAAAAACCGTATCCTAATGTTTACAACGTACTGAAGAACATTATTCATTAATTTGTTATGTTTTTTTTTTCTGCTTTTTTTTGGGCTTCTCAACACGTGTCCACTCGACGTCCAATCGAAGTAAGTGTGAAACATCATCGTCAAAATCATCAATCTCCTCCACCGGTGGCAAACCTGTTGTAAATGATGGAATGTCGGTGCAATCGTCAATATCTTCTTGGCCATCCCGGATTATTCTTGTCTTCATAGGTACAACTAAAGATAACTCTAAATTTGCGGGATCCGTTGTATAAAATACTTGTACCGCTTGTGACGCCATGATGAAAGGATCATTTTTGTATCCCAATCGCCTAAAGTCCATCACTGTCACGCCGTCACTATCAACCTTAACATAATTATTGTCAGCCCACTTGCATTTAAAGAGTGCTATTCGCAAGCCACAATAATCAAGTTCCCAAATATCTTCAATGAACCCGAAGTAATTCATGGAACTATATACCGGATTCTTGTCCTTTGCGGATGAAATATGCATAGACTCGGCCCGAAGGGTGACACTATTATTCTGTACGGGATGCTTCTCATCTCTGTCCCGAGTGTAGAAGGAGTTGCCATTGATAAGGTACGATGCATATCTTGTGACTATCGATGACGGACCTCTTGATAGCTTCATTACGTCTTGTGAAACGCCACGATTCGCATGCAAATATTTTCTTATCCACTCCCGAAATGTCCGATTCTGCTCATCTTGAATCCACTTCTCACTTCTTCTTTTTCTTGGATTCGCAGCTCTTACTTCGGCCATATGAACCTGAAAGAATGGCTCCATTTCCTTGGCATTGCGCAAAACATACAAACAAGCTTTTTCTCATTCATCTTGATTTACTGATGAATGAACGGCGACGGATAGTCCTTTCGAGGTATGCAGCCCGCTTGTTGGCAACCCTATTGGGTCCGCGTTGGACAAATACTTAGAGCAAAATTCAACTGATTCCTCGGCTATGTAGTTTTCCACTATACAACCCTCCAGCCTATTCTGGTTCTTCACGTATCCCTTCAAAAGCTTCATACCTTTCAAAAGGATACATCCACCTCAAATACACCGGGCCACATAACTTAACTTCCCGAACTAAGTGCACACATAGATGGATCATTATATCAAAAAAGGCTGGTGGGAAATACTTCTCAAGCAGGCACAATGTCATAACCAATTCCGATTGTAGCGAATCTAGCATCATTGGGTCAATTACCTTCGAGCATATTGAATTGAAAAATGAGCATAACTTCGTAATTGAGTATCTCACATCTTTTGTTAAAACTCCCCGCAAAGCAAGAGGTAATAATTGTTGCATCAAGATATGACAATCGTGTGTTTTCATTCCAACGAGCCGCAAATCTTTCATCAACACCAACCTCTTGAAGTTGGAAGAGTACCCACTTGGCACTTTCACGGAAGCAAGCCACTCACAAAGCTTTCTCTTTTCGTGTCTACTTAATGTGTGCTTTGCTGGCGGTAAGTAAGTACCATTCTTCCTTTTCTCGGGAAGCAAATTCGTTCTAATATTCATCTCTTGAAGGTCCAACCTAGCCTTTTCACCATCTTTAGTCTTATTCGGAATGTCAAGCAACATGCCCACTATCGATTCACATACGTTTTTCTCAATATGCATAACATCTAAGCAATGACGCACGTAAAGTGACTTCCAATATGGAAGTTCATAGAAGATTGACTTCTTCTTCTAGGGTCCATCGACAACTTGATCCTTACGTTTCCTCTTTCCCAAAACTACCTTCATATCTTTAACCATCTCAAATACATCCTCGCCAGACAAAATCCGATGAGCAGATTTTTCTTCGGTATTGCCATCAAAAGCCTTCTTCTGTTTGCGATATCGATGATTTTTTGGCAAGAACCTCCTATGACCAAGGTAAACGGTTTTCCTACCGTTTTTCAACCGGATGGAAGATGTTTCCTTCATACAAACGGGGCATCCTATAGCACCCTTCACAGGATAACCAGATAGGTTGCCTAGTGCAGGAAAGTCGTTAATTGACCAAATCAACATTGCGCGAAGATTGAACGTATCTCCTCGGTAAGAATCTCTTACTTGTAAACCATCATCCTACAACCTTTTTAGGTTATCGATTAATGGTGCCAAGTAAACATCAATGTCATTCCCCGGTTGTTGAGGGCCTGAGATCAATAATGTCAACATCAAGAACTTCCGCTTCATGCAAACGTCTGGAGGGAGATTGTAGTTGACAAGTATGACCGGCCAGGTACTATGCCGACTACTCATGTTACTATGCGGGTTCATTCCATCCATCGACAAACCGAGACATAAATTCCTTGGTTCTGCACTAAAATCTAGATGATTGGAATCAAAGATCTTCCATTGCGGTGCGTCGACCGGATGCCTAAGCTTGCCATCGTCAACATGTTTATCATGATGCCATGTCAAACTCTTAGCATGCTATGCATTACGGAATAAACGGCGGAAACGTGGAGCTGATGGAATGTACCATAACACTTTCACCGGCACTCCTTTACTACCATTCGATGGCACATTGCCCTTCTTCCATCTTAACTCATTACAAACCGGACATTCATCTAACTCTTCATATTCTCTCCGGTAAAGCACGCAATCATTTGGACAAGCATGTATCTTCTCGTATTCCATTCCCAACATGCTCAACGTCTTCTTCGCCTCGTACATACTAGGTGGCACTTTGTTATCATCCGGTAAAACATCTTTTAGAAAAGCTAAAAGAGTCGTGAAACTAGAATTCGTCCACCCTCCCGACGCTTTCATATTCCATAATTTAACCAATGCCCCAAATTTTGTATATTTTGTACACCCGACATACAAGGGCGTTTCGGCATCATTAATCATTTCCTCAAATAACTCCGGACGATGCACAAAGTTTTCTTCCAAATCATTAACCATATTGTACATATTATCACCAACGTTTTCCTCAACTATAGGCTCTTTATCTTTAGTACTAGTCGATGTAGATCGAATATGGACAAAATCTTCGCCATCTAAATACCATGTTTGGTAAGAACAAATAATCCCATAAGCGCGCAAATGCCCTCTAACATCATCAATGGAATGGGATCTATGATTACCACAAACTTGACACGGATACCGAATCTTATCGTCTTGTGTATGAGATTTGGCAAATGACAAAAATTCTTCAACACCATCTTCATATGCTTTAGTCAATCTATCAAACCACATCCATTTCCTATCCATGATTTGCGGGCAAATCCTAAACCAATAAATCAAATTAGTTCTCGAAGTCAAGGTGTGCATACGTTTAAATTGCATGCATGAATATCATTTGCATTTAATTAGTTACGTTATATATAAATACTCCCGGCACATGCATTAATTAAATAAACAATATATTTAATACAAAAATCCAAAAAACATAACAAAACTAAAAATACAAACTACAAAACCGGCCTGGGTTATTTAACTAAAATATCCAAAATAAAAATACATCGTAATTTTATACATCGTGGTAGGATTTAACTAAAATATCCAAACTAAAAATCCAAACTACAAAAAATACCAATCTAATAATACATTGATGGTGATAACCCAAATTAAACACTTTGCAGTATTTAACATATCAAAAGCAATCCAAAAAAATACAAAACAAAATTAATATTCAGGGTTCGTAAATAAAAAATTAATACAGAGGAAAACATCAAAAAGATGAGTTAATTTCGGTCATCATGACTTACAAGAATGATGATCGACCAGTAGATGGTGGTGGGTGGCGTCTAACAGCAGCGTATGGAACTGTTGTCGGGGTGATCTGATCTGATTTTTGTTCACGGCAGCTGTTGTATCGATGTAGGAAAAACAGGGCTACTCGATCTGATATGTCTGAACAAAAGGACGATGATTCCACGATGGTTTCATGGAAACTGTCGTGTAAGTCTTGAATTCCACGACGGTTTTATTTAACCGTCGTGTAATCCTCGAAACTTCCACCACGGTTCTCTTAAACCGTCGTGGAATTAAAGACTTACACGACGGTTTCAGAGAAAAGTCGTGGAAATACATACTTCCACGACGGTTTTAAAAACCCGTAGTGGAAGTCTCGACTTCCACGACGGTTTTCGAAGACCGCTTTTTGTTCCGTTTTTTTGTCCCAGATTCCACGACGGTTTTTAAATAACGGTTGTGCAATCGCCGTCGTGGTATCCGCATTCTGTAGTAGTGGGTGCACATTTCTTCAAGACTCAAAGTTAACTTTTGTAAATTTGCATTCTTTAGTCAATACTACAATAGTGGCAAAATTAACACCATCTTTTGAGACGTTAAAGGAGACTGGACAAAAAGATCAAAACTGATAAATTTTTTGTTGTTAAATCTCATGACCTAAGAAAAACAACTCAAATTTTAAGAGTAAATATCGATTTGTACATCATCCAACATCTTATAAACTAACTACTTGGTATGACTAAAAAAACTAAAAAGAGAACAGTGATGTAGTTCTCGGGTTACTTTTAACCATTGTCCCAACGTATGAAATGTGTTGAATTGAGATTTGAGATTAAAATGGTACTCTATTCCCTTGACTTGTGCTTGTTGTCTTGACAAGAGTAAATCATACAAATCGTAAAGGAAAAAGTGTATGTATTACCCTTGTCAAGACAATAAGCGTAAATAAAGGGAATATAGAAGGATTTTTTATACGTTGGAAAAATGATAAAAATTAATGCAAGAACCAAACTATTGTCACCAATCCTTTTCTAGTTTTCTAGTCCTACCATGTAGGTAGGTTTCTAAGATGTTGGATGATGAATAAATCGATATTTACTTTTGAAATTTGAATAGATTTTCTCAAGTCACATATCTAATGATGAAAAACTTAACAATTAAGTTATTTTTGTCCATGAGCAAGATGCAAATTGTTTTATAATAATAATAATTATTATTATTATTATAGGTAAATAACTGTTTATTATCATATAAGCTAACAGATGCTGTCAATTTTGGCACTGTTTGTTAGAGTAAAGAATATGAATTTTGGGACTTGGAGAAATGGTGCAGCAGATTCGTTTCATCCAACTCTTTTTGGAATTTTTGGAGAAATGGTTTTGGAATATAACTATTTCTAATTTGCTGTCATTTTCATTTTTCCTGGGACGTTGACGTAGACTTGGACATTACAAATTAAGCTTTCAGCGTTAATGTCTCTTATTTATTTATTTTTTACTTTTATTTTTTGTAGTCCGACACTGTTTGTCGTTAGTTTTTTGTTTTCTATACCCAAAGGAAAGGTTCTTTCTTGACCTAATTACGAGGATAGCGCTTTGTAACATGGAAAGACATAATGTAAAAACTAATTTTGAGTGATGATGGGATTTTTTTTTTTTCTTTTCTATTCATTCCATAGATTATCTGAATGAATTAACTATTTAATTTAATAAGTTCAAGTTAAAGTAAAAAAGTAAAAAACATTTTCGCTATAAGCTAAGATCACTCATCATTATAAAATAAATAAAAAAAAATGTATTCGTCAATACACAAAAAAAACGATCTAAATAGAGATGATTTTCCAATTTTAACCCATAATGATTCAAAGAAAGTTTTAATTTTTAATGAAGTTAGAAAACAATTTCTTTTTTATAATTAATAAAAATTCATTAATAATATTCTATATATACTAATAGATATTAAATATTTATTATAAATATTGGTTATTAGTTTGGCTTTTTTTTTTTTTTTAAATAAAGTTAAACATCTTACTCTAAATTGTTTGTAGAAGTGTCAATTAGAACAATATTGGAGACGGAATTTTACCTATTCAATTTCAAGAATTCCTTAAATCAAGCGTTATAAAGTGATAAGTAAAGTATCGTTCTCACGAATATTGTCATTACCAATCACTAAAATTATATTAACTCCAACTTTATTTGAATAACCAAAAAGAGATTTTTAAATAAAAATAACAAAATAAGTATAAAAAAAAGAGACTCAAAATACTAAAGATATATGGTTTCGATTTCAACGAATAAATTCTATTCAAATCCTCTAATCCAATTAATCAACGTCTGTTCCTTATATTGTCAGTGAATCTTTCTAATATATTCATTAATCTTTCTCAAGCATTAACAATTTTAGAATAAGCATTATCACCTCTTAGTCACAAACAGCTTATTATAATTAATTAAGAACCAGAAATCCATGATGTTGCACAAGTTTCATAACTGTCTTTAGCTTATGACAATCTCATGGTAGATTAAATAAAAACTTATTCAATTATCACTTCTCAGTTTCAAATCAAATACCAAATCATGCAAAAGTTGACCAGAAATTCACAAGTATTAAGCACATATTAAAATTCTCAATATAGAACTGAAATAGACATCAATTAATTAAAAATAAAAAAACTCAAATAATCATAATCTGGATAGATTGTGTCCTTAGAAAAGAAAATTACTTCATAAATAAGAATATAAATCTACAAAATAATGGTTCAAGCATTCTCAAATTACAAAGTCAAAATATAAGAAAATAAAGTAATAAAATCCAATTTGGAGGTGTCACAAGTCTCCAAAACCTTATCCTAAATTTTCTTTTCCCTCTGCTCTTGATGATTCAAGATAATCTCTCTCTAATTTTGTAGAAAATTAAACTTAAATCTTAAAATATTTTTTTTCTTTTTTCTTCTTTGGATTTCGGCTTCTCCCCCCAGC
Source organism: Ficus microcarpa (assembly GCA_025413485.1). Lineage (NCBI taxonomy): Eukaryota > Viridiplantae > Streptophyta > Magnoliopsida > Rosales > Moraceae > Ficus > Ficus microcarpa. Next base: position 24,864,064 of record CM046384.1, read on the forward strand.
CAAAGACCTCTTGCACAAAGCCCCAAGACTTCTAATTTAAAGCCTCCAAGCCGCTGCCTCTCAATTTTTCCCTTTTTTTTATTATTTTTTTTTCTTTTCTTTTTTTGCTGTAACAAATCTGACGCCAACCTGCAGCCAAATCTCCCCACACGGACAAGTGGAGCGAACCAGTTGGCGAGAGCTAGACCTTGGACATGTGGCAAATAAGGAATGGAGCTCAACATAGGTGCACGGAGATATGATGAGGACACGCACACAGGATTCGGCATCCCTGAGTTGGCCTGGAGCTGTGTGTGAAGCGCAATCGTGATTTGGGCCTCCACCTCACTGATCTAACAACCCAATCCACGAGTGGGCACACGTGGCTCTTTCTGAGAGTGGTGGATGATGATTCTAAATTTCCTTTTGCAATTTTGAATTTGTTTTTATCACATTTTAGTTATAAATAACCAACACACTAGTAAAAACATAATAAATTTTGGAGAAATAAAGATAAAATACTAAGATTATAACAACAATATAAACTTAAAAATACTAAAATAATCATATTTTACAGAGTTATCAGACATTAATAGCATAACTTACACTAATAAGAACAGGAGATTAAGGATTACGTTATAAATTTTTACTCCACTCTCTCTCTCTCTTTAATTTTTTGCTGATGTCAGTGCAATGGGTGCAGATTTTGGAATTGTTAAACAGTTTGTTCCTGCACTTGTTACTGAGTCTAAGAATGACTCACTGACAGTGTTCGATCTTTGGAGGTCATAAAAGTTACTGTCTGTTTCATGTATGCTTCAAGTGCTCCAGGTTCTTATGGTTTTTTAGTTGGTTTTAATCCGTCTTCATGGGACATTATAGGTAAGATTGTGTATTTGGCTGTGCAGGATTTTTTCTGTAATGGATTTCTACTTCCTAATTTACCCTCTATTTGGACGTCCGACTTGAATCACAATTTGCAACTCAATTTTTGTCTTTTTTTAAAAAGTCAACTTCAGTTTTATTATTCACAGTTATTATTGCAGTTTTGTAACTCAAAGTTTGAAAGTATATAACTTTGCATATATAAATTCAAATGAGATGATATTTTTTTTTAATTATATAGAATTTCGAGACGAACAAAACAAGCTCCATATTAATATTTTTTTCAAACACATTACAAGTTTTTATATTTTTAACTCCAACAATTCAAACTTCTCACCAAACACACAACTCAATTCACCTAAATTCTACAATCTGAACTCATGCACCAAACATGTGCTAAATCTGAGAAGGCCTTTTCGATTGTTAAGTTTATAACCAATTGTGCTGGGTAATTTTTTGTTTAAGCTTACAACAAAGATTCTGACAAACAGATTAGGAGGTGTTGCTGCTAGAATTGTCTCACTAATAATCAACTTGGGTTTATCAAAGGCAGGAAACACACATGATTGTGTTGCATTAGCTTCTGAAAATGTCAACTGTTTAGACAGAGGTGGTGAGATTGGAAATGTTGGGATGGAGGTTTGGATATTTGCAGTTTGGTATCTATGAACTCGATGCTTTTCCAATGACCTTGTTCCTGGGATTTCCTAACAAATATCCATCCTCTGTAATGGCTTTTTCTACAATATCGTTTCCTGATTCGGACCTCTACCTCTGTTTGCACCCTAGTGGTTCTTCCTTATGGTCTGCTATGCATCCTCTTATGGAGGATAGTTCTCAGAAATAAGTCGTTGGATTGCTAGGTATATTTGTAGATTAATTTTTGGACTGTCAATTGGTTGTACTACAAAATTGCTGACAAAATTGGTATCCCCATGTCTGCTAAAATTCCCTGAAAGCTAGGATTATGAATTTCCGCAAAAAAGATAAATGGCGCATCCCTGAATTAGTAATGATATTATTAGCATAGTTGTTACTCCAAGTGACGATAAGTTTGCCTGGTGCCATTCTTATGATGGGGAGGTATCTGCAAATGCCTTTTTTGATCATGTTTAATTACGGTTCTAATATCCTTCTGTTAGCTGGGACAAACATATTTGGTCCACATTTATCTCTCCCTGTAGATCACTAATTGTCCGGAAGATTTTGCGTTTTCTCCTTCCCATGGAGGATGCTTCAAAACGTCTGAGGTATGTCACTCCCTAGCTACGGCCATCTCTGTGCTGCTGATTCTGAGACCGCTGATCATCTCTTTATTCATTGTGGTCATGCGCGATATCTTTGGACCGGCATTTTGGATTTTTTTTTTTTTTTTTTAATTCATTTGACTTCTCTCTGGGCTTTGAGAATTTTGTATGGTCTTCTTTTCCTCCCAGTTTAGTCCACAAGTTCAAGCTTTATGGAGGTCTACAATTATTTGTACTCGTTGGTTGATTTGGCATGCTAGAAGTAAGAGGGTTTTGAAGACAGAATCATCCTAAAAAACTCGACCAAAGCCATGATTTGGGCAGCGGTTAAAGACACTAGTTCTCTGGATGTTGGTTGCATGAATAATTTAATAAGTGATCTTTTGATTCTTCATAAATTTCACGCCATCGGTAAAAACTGTATGACTTCAAATATCACAACAGTGAGATGGTCGCTTTCTCCCAGTGGTTGAATAAAGGTGAATACAGATAGTGCAATGCAAATGGTCTTGGTAGTGCAAGTTGTGAGCCTGCATTCAGGGTTGACAGGGATTTGGTTAAAGGTTTTTTTGTTACTCCTCAGGACATTTCTTGTCTTTGAGGCAGAACTTGCTACTTTTGTTTGGCTATTGAAAAAGCTTGGGAGTTTTAATGGCATAATTTGTGGATAAAATATTACTCCATTTATGTGGTCAATATTTTCAAGAATCGGATAAAGTTCCTTGGATGGTTCGTACTAGATGGTTTTGTTATTCATGCTATATGGACGTCTTGGTGGTTATGATCTCTCATAATTTTTGTGAAGCTAATAATGTTTAGATAAATTTGTAAATCATTCAATTCAGTATCGTCAATTTCAATATTGGCTCTCAGCTCCATAATATATTCTCTCTTTGCTTTATAGGGATATGAATGCCCTTCCTTTTAATAGACTACATTCTCGTTTTTTAGGTGTTTTAGTCATCCTGGATCATTCACTATTTTTCCCTTTTTGTTGGTTTTTTTCCTTTAGGATTTTTTTGGCAAAGGGTTTTAATGAGGTACAAACTTATCTAGATAGGTCCCAATAGGACCGTAGTATAGTAGTAGTTTTTGTGCTTTTATCTCAATTTGGAGTGAATTTGTTTCTTTGGTCAAACTTCTCTGTATTTTCTTTTTTATTCTTAGTTTTAAGTGGTATGTGTAGATGATGATGGTGATTAAGCGGTGCCAACCTAGTCAGAATGTCTTGGTGGCTAGTGCACCTACTGATTCATGCTTCCACTATTTTTTCAAAAAGTAAATCCTAAAGTCCCAAATTTACATCTTACTTCCTCTCTCTTTTTTCATGAAATTCGAACTTAAAAAGTTCATAACTTTTTTATTTCAAGTTGAAAAAAGATTATTCTTAAGTCTAATCTGAAACAAAATAATTTTATATTGCATTTTTTTTACGTACACATTTTGAATTTTTACACTATACTATTTTCTGTATCACAATTTATTTTTAATTCACACATCAACTAAATACACATTTTGATTCCAACTAACAAATTTCAAATCCAACCATATCCCAAAAGGGGCTTTTTTATTTATTTTTTTTTTGGGTAACAGAATCACAGTTTTTTTCTAACACCCGATGTTCTCAAACTACTTAATTATATTTTGACACTTTCATCCCTAAATACTTATTATTATTTGTTCAGTTTTTTTCTAACACCCACTGTTCTCAAACTACTTAATTATATTTTGGCACTTTCATCCCTAAACACTTATTATTATTTGTTTAATCCCTATAATTTGATTTTCTTTAAATATGGTTGGACTTATTTGCATTCAAAGATAGAAATATAGCTGAAAACCCTAAATTTCAGATGACATGAATGCTAGAAACCCTAAACTTATAGCTCAGTTAGGAAAAAACTCAGAGTCATAATTTTCATAGAAGAAAATATGAAGGTACGTACATTGTGTGGAACGCTGCTCTACAGGCCTAGTTTGGTCAATTCACGCATGGCAAGTCATATAAATTTCAACAATAGTATTTTTGAAAATTTTTATTTCCAACTTAGCACCATTTTTTAACACTTTCTTTTGTAACATTGATGCACTAGATTTAATAGATCCCGCACATATACATCTTAAAAATATCCTCAACGAAAATCCTACACCAATTTCTCTTCTTTTTAATTTTGATAACAGAACTTCTGATTTATTTATTTTTTTAAATCTAACACTACTTTTCAATATTTTTTTTATAGCATTGTCACATCAGATTTAGTGAATCCCGTGTTGTTAAATTGTCAAAAGTATCCTAGAGTTTTTAGCTTAAAACCCATTATTAAGAGTGATAATAATTACCTATAGTATGACTCATACACATTATTACCACTAGTAATTATGATGGCACTAAATTATAATGTATTTCTAATTATATAGTAGGAATTATGTTACCTATATTCATTTTTTTTTTCTTTGAATTTTATTTTTCTTCTTATGATCAGTTTTTCTTTTTAATTTATTTTGTATCTCGAATGCTATAGCTTCTCATTGGATAAAGTTCCTAATTTATATTTGTGGGACCTATAAAATTTCATATGACGATTTTATAAAAGAAAATATTAAAAAATGATGTGAGATTTAAAGCTATAATATTAGTCAGAGGTACTATTATTGAAATTAATCCTAAAATAAAATAAAAAAATAAAAAGTATGTTGCAGCTTTGCATAGAAAATATTTTGGATAAATTGCACTTTGCACTTCAACTATAGCGTCTTTGGTACCTTTACCCCAGATATATGGTATAATAGGATTGTCCTTATACGTGGAGCTCAATTGTCATTAATGTAGGTTCTAGTTGTGAAAAGGGAAGATTAAATTACAATTAATTTCTGTAGAAATTTTGAAAACAGTCTTTTAACAAATATATTGATCTATTTCAAAAAAAAAAAAATGAAAACAAAAATAATGAACCGTAGCATCAGTATCTTCACTTTGAGCCTAATTAAAATACCATTAGAGCGTAGGAAAAAAATTATTCCTTTAGTGAATATGATCATTTTCTTTTGATGTACCCTTGACAAGAAATTATTCCAACTTTTTGTCTCAAACTCATTCAACCTTTTCATACGTTGGAATAAAGGTGAAATGTAAATGAAAAGAGTCAAGCAAAGTGAGAAATTGGTAGGGAAAGAACAAGATGCTAACGATGTTCGAAACAAGATTCAATTCTTGTGTTCTATTATACATGTTTTATTCATGATTTTTTAATAATATCATAACACTTCAATTTAAAATTTTATAGTTTATTATATGTCAAATGTCATGTTAATTAAATATGTGTCATAATATTATTGAAAAAAATACATGAGAGGATATGAATAAATAGATATAAGTCAAATCTGTTCTAGATGCTAGTAGATAGTTATTAGCATCACTACTCTTTTTCTTTTTTCTTTTTTTTTTTCTTTTTTGAATTATTTGGGCTGAATATAAAACAAACTAACTTCTACTGATTTTTTTTCTCTTAGAATAGTACATAAATATTTTTGGATTAATTTTATAAATGGCCTATGAATTATAAAGGATGTCTCATGTTGACCCCCCACTTTTGATTTTTCAAATCACGCTCTCCTGAATATTTCTATTATTACGTTAGTGGTCCTTCTGTCCATCTCCTATAAAAATAAAATTAAAAAAAAAAGTAGACATGAATTGAATATGTTATGATCATGTGACATTTATCTATAGGTAGTTATAATTAAATATTTTTTAAAAGAAAATTGTACCTCAATAATAAATATTTTGAAAGAAAATTATACTTTAATCAAAGATATATAGCGCAAACTGTATTTTAGTTAAACATATATGGCATCATAAAGCTATTTTGGAGGTATAATTTCCCTCCAAAAAAATATTTAATTATGATTTTAATCTTAATTAAAACTCACGTGATCTAAACGTGTTCAATTTTCTTCAGCTTTTTACAAAACACCGATATATGAGCCTTTTTTTAAACTGTAAAAAAGTTTGAAATAGTGTGACATGTACGATTAAAAGTTAGTGATCAATTTAAGACTAAAATGTAAAGAGATCCCACTCGAAAGTTTTTTTCCCTCAAATGTACCCTATAAGACTCAACTTTATATTTTAATACCATAACCAACATTTGATTCTTTTTTTTTTTTTTCCCTCCTAATTTTTATCTACTTTTCTTTCTAATTTTTTTACCTTTTATTTGTTTGTAAAAAAATTTATTGATTTTTAAATTATCCACAATTTGAATATATGTGCATTTAAGTTTTTATTTTTTAGTAAAAAGAATTACCTTTAAAAGGAAAATGATGGTGCAAAATAAATTAAAGTAAATTTTAATTTAATTTTTAATTGAAAAATTAAAAATAAAATACAATAAATCATGAGCTAGAAACTTC
>CM046384.1:24870687-24956717 GCA_025413485.1 Ficus microcarpa
TTGTTTTTTCTCATCGAAGATCTCCTCCTCCTGCTCCTCCTTAATCACCTTTCTCTCACCAGGCAATTGGTCATCAGGGGTTTCAGGAAGTGTGACAAGTTTTGGAGGGGCATTTGTGGAGTTTTCCAATTTCAATGGTCCGGAAGTGTAAATATGAGAAGATGGTTTACAAAAGCAAATGAAGGAAGGACAATGAATCTTGCAGAACAAAACCCTCATCAAAAACTTGTACGAGTATCCACTTAACATCCCTTCAATTAGACCATTTTCACAACTTCACCCAAAAAAAAAAAAAAAATACAATATGTACTTTTTTCAAGGACACAAAAAGAGTCCAGAATGAAAAAGGACCCAGATTTCAAAAACATTAAAAAATAAATTTAGAATAAACAAAAAAAACTGGCATACAACTTGTTTTGAGATTGGAAATTTCTAGAGTAAGAAAGTTGAGATTTTTAAGAAAAATCCAGAAAGAAAGATGAGATTTTGAAGCTTTGGATTCTGAATTGAAGCTTCAAAAGAAACGGGTACCTCTAAAATGAGCCTCCTAAGACAGTCCCAGACACCTCTGTTTTTCCCTGCTTTGCTTTGTACCCAAAAAAAAAAAAAAATGGACAACCTTTGTGATCTAAACTAAACTGGCTATGGAACCTGAAATGACAATTATACCCTCTTCACCTCCATTGGCACTGATGAGGAGGAGGAGGAGGAGGACGAAGAGGAAGAGGAAGAGGAAGAGGCTGATATGAAGAATTCACAAAGAATAAAAAGGAGGGGAAAAAAAATACTTCGGTGGAAAGCCAACTAAGAGAGAGAGGAGAGAGGAGAGAGGAGAGAGACCTAAATGGAAATTCTGTAAGAGAGGCCCAACCGTCACAAAATCTCATAATTAACAGTTACTCCCTCCAAAAGGGGAACTGTATTAGATTCTCCAATAAAAAAACATGGGACAATTTTTGCGACATGCTGCCAATTCCAAACATTACCTCACTGACTAGGTAAGTTTAATTTTACGAGTGAATATGTGATAAAAGCCTTTTTCTATTTACCTTATTGATAAAGTTTTATCTAAGATCATTGAAATATAATCTAATGGATAAGAATTTAAAGTGTATAATAACAAAAATAAAATATGATCTATAAGATTATAGAAAACAAATAAAAAATTAAACTCCCTCAAATTAAAAAAATAAAAATTGTAGGAGGCCGCTAGTGCGGGCCTGAACTTGGTCGCGAGGGGGTGGAAAGTTACCAGGGAGAGCAAAAGGTCGCCAGGGGGGCTAGTGGGTGCTTGAAGGTAACGTGGGGGGCGGTTTCTTCATGTGGCAACTTCGCAGGTGGGGGATCAGTTGGGACAGGAAGCGGGTCCATCGATGAGTCTAAGTGAGGGTGGGCTCCTTGCTAGGAGAGGGGGGTTCGCTGGTGGGGAGGTCGGCAACGATGGTGGAAGGTCGGCCGAGGGGGTGGGGGGTTTTCCGTGGAAGGTTTTTCTTTTTATTTTTATTGTTTTTTTGCTTTGAATTTTTTTTAATTTCTTAGTTTATAGTAAGAACTAAGGTGTATTGTAATTATCATAAACAAGACATAATCTCAAGTCATTGAAGTACACCAATGGTCTATAGAATAAGCTCTATCAATAGGATATATAAGGGGAGTTTGGCAACCGGTCCAACTCCATCTCATTTTAAACTTTTTTTTGTCTTTTTCTTAAAAAGTTTTTGTCTTTTTCTTAAAAAGTTTTTTGTCTTTTCTGAAAATTCAAAAAAATTTACTATTACAACTAAAATATTTTAACTCAAACTAACATACCAAACACCCCCATAAATGGGATTGTGCCGCAGTCTTTCCCTATTTTTATATTATGAGTTTATACCTTATTATTGAATTCCCTATTATTTAATTTTTAGAAATATTTTGGCCAAAATATTTGGATATTATGCAACATCTTAAAATAGCATTTTTAGTAGTAGCAGACATGGTACAGGACTCTAATAGTAATTTCACTCCATACTTCATTTTAAGGTTAAGAGTTCCAATCATCTCACCCTCAAATTTAAAATAAAAATAAAAAAAGCAAGATTTTTTCTATATAATAATTGGGAAAAAGAAGTAAATAGCAATTTTCACTGCATAATTGAGAATTGGTTTTTTTGAAGTATATAACAATAAGCAGTCAATAGTAGGGGTAGCAATATGGTTTGTGACACGATGACACGAATCGAAAATGACACGAATTTTGCGAATTTGAATTAGGAAAAATAGTGGTCGTGTCGATTTCAGGTCGCCCGAAATTGACACGAAAAAATTCGTGTCATATTTGGGTTGGACCCATAGAACCCGAACACGACACGAATTTTTCCGTGACAATTTCGAGTCAAATGTCGTGTCAATTTCGTGCCAACTTAGTGTTAATTTCATGTCAATTTCGGGTCCAACCCAAATTTCGTGTCAATTTCGGGTCTAACCTGAATTTCATGTCAATTTTGGGTCAATTTCTTATTGCGGGTTAATTTCGTGTCGTGAGTCAATTTCGATTCGTGTCGTGTCAACCCGTTACGGGTTCGTGTTGCGGTTTCAAGTCGTTTTCGTGTCACGGGTCGTGTTCGGATTGGGTAAGAAAAAATTCGACACGTGACACAAATTGCCAACCCTAATAAATAGTGGTTATAAACATGGGGTGTTTGGCTCATTAGTTTAACTCAAACCAAATTGTACTTTTTCATTTTAATTTTTGTTTTTTTTTTTTTTATAAAAAGTCAACAAAATTTATAACTAATTTTTAAAAATTTAACTAACTCAAATTTAAAAATTTCAACTCCAATCGTTTTACCAAACGCACAAATAGTCTAGCGACAATACAATACCTAATTCTACCTAAAGCTACAGAGTTTGAATCTCGTACCTTCAAGTTCAAAATAAATAAATAAAATAAGTAGTAAATATGTTAATAATCTATTTACTAAAATTACAGCCTTATAATGTATTACTAGAATTAAATTTGGTTAGTAACGTTTTTTTTTTAAACTTGGGAGTGGGGGAATTCGAACTCTGCACCTTTTGGTGGAGTCAAGTATGATATTACTATTACGCTATGCCTAGAACCATTTAGTAAATTTGTTATTCATTATAAACATTTTTAAAATATGTTTTTTACTTTCATTGAAAATTACTGTTTTTTTTTTTTAAAAACAATTTTTGGATTTTGTGTTTTGGGATATATACCGTGGTTTTCTTGTTGTGAGGCCTTCTTTTTCCTCTTTTAGCTAAAAAATAAAAATAAAAAAGGCATAAAAATATATTATATTTGGGGGTTTATAGCTAAATGCCCTTTTTTTAAGAAATTTTTTAGTAAAAGGCTGAAGTTTTTAAAAATTAATTAAAATGTCTTTTTTTTTAAAATGATTAATCAATTTTCTTAAATGATCAATCAATGATTGACCACATTATAGTCAATCAGTGATTGACTTACGGTAATCACTAATTAATCATAACATAAATCACTAAATTTCATAGTTAATCACTTAAAACCATTAGTCGATCACCAATTTTCAAAATTAATCATTGACTGACCGTTAGTTAATCGCTGATGGATTAAATTTGAAAAATGACAACTAAATAAAAAAAAAAAGTTCAGCCATCTACTAGATTAAGTGATTATAAAAAAATATCAACCAGCCTAATTTTCCTTATATTTGCTTTATGAACTTGGAAATGAGTTTTTGCTGGCAACAAACCAAAATGTAGGAGGCTTTTTGGCCTTTGGGTGGGGGTGGGGGTTGGGTTTGGTTGGGTTGTTTAAATTTCAAACTGCAAATTTAGGCTAGATTAAAATATAATTTAGAATCGTTGACCTGCTAATTGAAAAGGTATAAGTAAACGTATAAAATGTAGATATAGAAGATTTGTTGGTATTAAATAAGGTGAATTGCGTGGACACCATTCATTTAGAATCAACAACTAAACTCTTGTGCTATCAAAAAAAAAAAAGGTAAAACTAAACACTTCATTTAATATTTTAATAATGATAATGGTTTATTAGAATATATGCTGTTCAAAGGAGCTTTATTAAAGTATGCTTCTATTCCTCTCTAGCTCATCAACTGTAAATCCTTCAATTTTAAGATGAATAATCCAAGGAACACTGAATCATTTATCAAGTATTGAATGATAAATTATGTGACAATTAAATCGTTAGAATGTATTTAGTAAATTGTTACTGATATCTTGTTTAAATGAATAATTATTGACAGTGTATTGTCACCTTATTCGATATTCAAATTTGATAAATTACTATATTCAAAACTTGCTATTTTAAGATACCCTCGTGAGTTTCGAACCAAAAAAAAAAAAAAAAAAAAAAAAAAAAACTTAACGAACATAATGCATGCTGTAATAAGCATATCAAAGTTGTTAATCTTAATTATTCAATCCATCAAGAGCTTAAACTATTGACACGCTAAACAATTTATAAAATTTAGACTTCATAATGATTAATTTGCATTATCGATTTCGTAACTTTGATTACAAAAATAATGTTGCAGATTACGTAAATTCTACGTTGAGATAATCAAGTGAGGGATTTTAGTTTGTTTGATTGGTTGGTAAAGGCACATGCGTGCAAAATATTTGCACGTTTCTAATGGATACCAATATTTGTTTTATGGTGCGGACTGGCATATCTTAGGTTTACATCACCTTAATGCTTGCCCATAAGAGCTTCCCATCGATTTTGTATTCTTTTAGCATACAACTAATAACTTTCAAGTTGCCTCACATGTGGGATTACGTAAGGTATTTCCTTTAATATATATATATATATATATATATATATATATATATATAAAACTATCGTCCCTTCAACATGAGTGATATGGATATCTTGAGGAGCTAAAGATTGACCTTCCGAGGCAAAAATGGGCAAAAACCACATATAATAATTTTATTCTTATTCTTTCTTAATTGTGGGATCAGGGCTGCCGTTGTCCTATCTCCTTAATAAAGGTCTGCCTTGAAAGGCTTTAAACCTTTTTTCTTTTGTCAAGAGAATAGATTTTCCACATGATAATGTTAAAACATTTTACCCAAATATGAATTCAATAATCTTATATTAATAAATAAAATATTCCTTTTTTTCAAAAGAATTAAATGTGCTATCATTATCATTTGATTGTATCTGCTTACAACTAACATTTTTCACAATGCCATACTACTTATATGCCATAGTAAGCTATTACTAACAGAAATACTATATATTACCATTAAGTAATTATCGACGTAGATTTTCAACCAATTATAAATTCACCACATATTAATTTCATCTATACCCTTTAAATTTTAGGGTTACTTCCTCTTTACTCCTAAATTTTAAAAACTAATGTTTTGCCCTCTAAACTTTGAATTTAACCACATTTTATCACTTTTATTATAATTTTAATTAAAAATAGACAAAAAAAAAAAAAAGAGAATTAGTCTAATCTAGTAGGATATATATTAAAAACACTTAACTTGTTTTGTTCTGTCTATTTTTTAACTGAAATTATGATATATGAGATAAAGTGACGTTGTTCAGAGGGTAATGTTTTATGTGTTAATTACTAACTTATAATTAAAAAATTACGAGTAATTATCATTGATATCTAGCATTTTCAATTAGTTGTGCCAGATGTTAATATTGTCACTTGGGTGGGACCGAATTACGAAAAACTAGCCATGTGGAAAGAACAGGACAGGACAATAGACGAGAGAAGCCAATGAAAAGCTGGCGATGATTGGAAAACCCATGGTGAGATTATTAAATGGGATGTGAAATCTGAAAATAACAAATAATAATAATAATAACTTTTTAAACGGTGGTTTCAGGGACAAGCGCACGATGGAATGTGTATGATTATAGGGGCAAAGGCCACTCCCCTTTTTCATTTCTGTCTTTTATTTTAACTACAACCAAACTTTGAAAAGTATAGAGAGAGAGGTATTGTTTCGAAACAAAGTTGTGACATTAATTTAAAAAAAAAAAAGATTGGTTACAATGACTAGGAACACCTTATTTTGCTAATTATTTTACTAAATATTAGGTTTTGTTTGACATATTAGTTTAACTCTAATTAAACTGTTCTCTCTCTTTTTTTTTTTTTTTTTTAACTAGAGTTTTGTCTTTTTCTGAAAAATCAATAAAAATTATAACTAGTTTTTAAAAAATCAACCAACTCCAACTAAGAATCCAAACGGACGCTTAATATTATTATTTTTTTGAACTTGAGAGAGAGAGGATTCGAACTTCTCACCTTTTGGTGGAATTAGATGTGATATTACCGTTAGACTATATTTACAACCACACTAAATACTTGTTGTATTTAGTCAAATTATCGTTTTTCTCCTCTCTTATTTTAAATGCCTAGTATATCGGTTGTGTTCATAAAATCATATGCAAAAAACCACCCGAAGCGCTTACATTTTAAAATACTTTCCACTATATGTTAAGCATTTCATACGACATTTAATTAACCAAAGAATTAAATAAATAAACTTTAATACTTGAATAATTTTCATAATAATAATAATACCGATAATAATAAGGAGGAAAAAAAAAAAATCTCTTCGCTCACTTCAAAATTTATTCCGTTAATTTATTTAGTAATTTTTTTTTTTTTAAAGTTGGGATGGAGGGCATTTATCCACTTACTTTCTAGTGAAGTTACTTATGAAATCACCGCTAGGATATATATATATAACTACAGTTTGGTATTTAAAATACAGAATGATAATTTTGATTTCCTTTGCATCGATGTTTAACGCATTTGTACAATAAAAGGGGCAAAATTGAATTTCGACTAAATACAGAGGTTGTTTTGGGTTTTTTACCATTTGAAAACGCAACCTTTTAAAATTTTAAAAATTATATTTACAAACTTGTAATGGAATGTGACCGAAAAAAAAGAGAGAATAAAATAATAAAAAGAATTATTAATTTGTTTTTAGAATTTATTTACTTAACAATGAAATAAAGTTGGAAATAATTCAATTTCTTACTAGCTTCATGTATAAGAATCTTTTTTTTTTTTTTTTTTAACGCGAAAAGAATCTTGATAGCTTAGGTACTAAAATGTGTTATGGATAATATTTTGCTTTCTTTTCAGTTTCTTAGGGAGAATATTAATAGTTTAATACAAACATGTTATTGACTTCAATACTATGATTTGTGGTTGGAACTTTCTTCCCACTTATGAACATAAAATAGAAAAGGAAAACGAAAAAGAAAAAGATAAAAAGTGAGTGACGTGAAATCATAGAAGTGGAGTGAAGCATGTTCACCATAATTGCATAAACGACCATCCATCCATCCTCCAAGAGCATGATATTTGCAAAATGACTTCACCAACCAAATAAAGAGCCGACATCAGCCAACCTACTAATAAGTGAGTTGGTATGGCGCTTGTCTTTCTCTCATATTGCTTGAAATCAAGTTGCTTCTACCATATTGATCAGGTACCTGACAAGAAAATATATATATATAACAAGTACAATTGAGATTTTTGAATTATCTGAGAAGTCCAAACTCTCCTCGTAAAATATTTTTATTTCAAAAAAAAAAAAAAAAAAAAAAAAAAACAAACAAACAAAAACAAAAGAAAAGAAAGAAGAGCCGACATCAACTGCCCTTTGTTTTCAAGAGGAGCCGATGGTTGTTAGAGCCAACACTAGTGATGATGAGTAGCACACAACCCAAAATAGACATTACTCAAATGAACAAACTCTGTCACTTTTCTGAAATAAAATAAGTAGAAAACTTAGGAAAGGGACTATAGTACGACCAATATTTTTTTGGTTTTACCATTCTATATGATATGAGAACCGTCCGATGTGAGTTGATGGTTGATGGCAGGTCGTTTGTTGGAGGACTGCCATTACTGGAGTGAGAACGACTCCTAAAAGTTAAATTTAAATTAAAAAAGAGGGAGGGGGGCAAAAAAAAAAAAAAAAAAAAAAAAATGGAAACACACAGAATCAATGTGGAGTACAACCTAATAAGCTTATTACCTATTAAAAAACCACTTAGTATTAGACAGATTCAAGGAACTTTAGTTCGTTGATGTGCTTCGGACTTTTCAGTTACTAATGTAATTATCACATATGTACCAACGAATCAAAACTGCGTTATAATAATGTGGAATCCGGTCATTTCATATTTGCCGTGTGAGTGCTAAATTTTAGTGTTATATGCGTCGTGATGGCAATACAAGAAAAGGTTGTTTCTATTTGTTGAGATGTGTATATGCATACGATTATCTTAATAAAAAAAAAAAAATATCAAAACTATAACAACCACACCTCAATTTTATATGATATTATGCGTACTGACGAATTCAGTATAAGATAATTTTTACTCTAATTTAAAATTGTAATGACCACATTTCAATTTGATATGATATTGTCTATGATGATGGACTTAGTAAAAGATTAGTGGAGGTACATTCCTACACTACCAACTTATTTAGATTTAGCCTATATATATATTTTTTTTAAAATAGAAATATCCTAATATTTGTTCTAAATGCTGTAAATATGCTGTAAATATCCCACGCTCCGTTTTGGTTTGGAGAGAGCAAAAAAAAAAATGTTAGGATAAATAGGGAATGAGGATTTATTTATTTATTTATTTTTGGTAGGACAAGGAAGAAAAAAAACAATTATAGGTACAATTTTGAGACATTTTAATTTCATCAAGTTATATCAACCGTCGTACTTTCTTCTATTGCAATATGAAAATAAAACAAACCTACCTAGGAACAATTCTGAATCATTTTAAATTCTTATAAAATGTTCTAAGTTATCCTTGGTATAATAGGAAGGAAGAAAAATGAAACCAAAAAGTGACTTTGACAATTCTAGCTTACCTATTTGAGTCAAGAATTTATTATTTATTATTTATTATTTATTTTTATTTTTTGGTTGGGTTGAAATATTTGTGTCTTGGTTTAAAAGACGAGCAATTTACCTTGCCTCTCTGTATTGTCTATTTCACAATAACATGTCACATTTCACTACTCGTGTCTAGTAAATACTTTTCTTGTTTAAACTGGAAATATTCTTACTTAAATACCTCCACCTTTTTTTTTTTTTTTTTCCATCACTCCTCCAAATCATTTCCATGCTACATTTTTCTGTACATCAAGAGACAAAATCATTTAAAGATTCTGCAGAACCCACAAAGATAACACAGTACTATTGCTTTTGGTCTGGAAAAGAAAAACAAGAAAGTCTGGATTTTTTCCTTTCGTTTATATCTTCACCAGACCAATCATTGTTTTAAATCTGCAGATAACAAATGCTGAAAAGTGTTAGCATGGCGTGAAGCAATGTGCCAAGCAGATCAAGTTACTCTCTTTTGAATTCCGAGCTTTCGGCGGCATGCAAATGCTGAAACTTCATGATAATTGTTAGAAAAATGCACAGCATCGTCCAGTAGAACTAGGCACAACACATGTAAAGTCCACCTTTCACATAATTTTATTTTGAACAAACAATAAAGGGCATCAGTCGTGCCCAGCAGGCAACAACACAAATCCCATGAGTCAAGACGGATGACTCATGTACATGAGACCCATATGAGACTCGTCTTATCCTATGTGAGGTGCGGTGCACTCCTTTATTAAGGTGCGAGGACGAAAACATATCACAACGCATCTTGTAGTGCCTTCTAAATGTTATAGTCAAGCACAATTGAAGAAAGCAAAAGCAGATTCAGAATGGTTTATCTTGTTCACATACTTCTGCCGAGTGCTGGAGACGATTTCTCTAACACCGAAATCATCTTTTGACCAACTCATCATACTTACTAGGCCTTGGCAATAGTAGAGTCGAAAGAATAGCAAAGGAATAAATAGATGGGCAACAAAAAGGATTTGGGGAGCCCCAAAAATGTGCCCAAACACCGATTACATTTTTAAGCTACTTGTCGAAAATGGACTTGGGACATTAAAATATATATGTATATATATATATTGGTATATAATCTTGGCCTTGTATATCCCAGAGCTCACCGGATTTCGCACACAACTTTCACAGGGCCTTGTGTAATGTAACTATTCCTGATTCTTAGGCACTGGGAAAGCAATCACATCTCGAATACTGGCTGAGTTTGTTAACAGCATGACCAACCTATCAATTCCAAGTCCCTGAAAAATGAAACTTTACTGTTAGCAACTACTTGAAAACAGTTACGCTGAAAAAACTATCGAGAGGTCAACCAATGCAAAATAACAGTACTTGTGCTTGTGTCAATATTTCATGCACGATACACACGCATATATATTTTCCGACTGAAAATTTCACAATCAGTCCCAGAAGGTACAAATCACATGACTTAGAAATTAAAAATATATATATATCTACGTATCAGTAAACTTTAACACAAATTTTGAGCTGGAATTGCACCAGTGCCCAATGGGACGTTTAATAGCACAAGTGGTAGAAATAGTTATTCAAAGTATATAAATCTCAAATCTAATCTTTGAGCAACTATAGATGCAAAGGGCAAAAAAAAAATGATCATACCATTCCTGAAGCTGGAGGCATCCCATATTCCAAAGCTGTTAAAAAATCATCATCAAGCATCACGTCATATTCCTCGTCCTCATTTTTATTTTTCTCTCCCGAGCTAGTTGTTTCTGAAGCAGCAGCTGCTCTCTTCTTGTTGTGCTGCCGTATTTGCTCTTCCAAGCGTCCTCTCTGCCAGCATTCAATATTAGTGATAAAGCTTCTGTACTTTCCAGTAACAAACTGATATTAAGAAAACAAATTATGCACCTGTATGAGCTTCATTAAGGATATGTCATATCTCAAGTCATGGACGACTGATGTTAATATCGACATACCTCCTATTTTCCTTCTATATATTTCAACTTGAAGGTTCAAAGTGAAGTTTTCTTAACCATAATGCCTAGCAGCAGTTGCCACCCATCCTATCACTTCAAGATTTAAGGCCAAACTTGTTACAATTATTTGATACAACTATGGTAGATAAGTAAATGACGCAACTTATCATAAGAACAGTTGCGTGGGTACGAGTTTTGGCTAAATTCTAAAGGCAGCATCATCTGGAGTTTGTAACATGACCAAAGTACAAATAAGTCTTGTTCTTGTAATTCCCCCCTGGGGCTTTAAGGGCTCCTACAAATTAATGATCTACATGTTGCTCTTTTGCTGGCGATCACATGTCTTCTATTCGGCTTTAAATCATCATCAGTTTGTTCCTATTGAAACTCGCTGCCACTTGTCTAAACAGTTTCTATTGCATGTACAAATGACCTACTGATAAAGTGTAAAAACAAAGGTCTAGAACTCAACAAACTAGAATACACATTGCAACTAGAATAAAATCTAATTTCCCAGAAAAAAGAAAAATAAAAAAATAAAAATAAAAACAACTTAGTATCAGATCTGTCTTAATATCACCATCTGAGAAAAAAAAAATGTCAAGTTTAATGGTTCCGTAGGTTCTATTCTTCTTTCCATGGGAATCGCATTCTAAGCATAAAAAATTTAGTGCCATTCTGAACTCGGTTTTTATCAGCACATTGAACTGAATCACCCATGACTTTCGATTGTTCTACTACGGAACTGGATAATCACATTGCAAGCTATAACTATGGCACCATATCTTGATTACAGCAACAAACATGCACATAAAAAGCCTCTGGATTTGAATGTTGTTGAACACTTACAGCAATAATAGAAAACTAGAAATGTGAAACAGTGACAGTGATTACCTGATCCACAGGATCAGTCAATTCTGAGAAAGCATTGCCCAACTCACGACCACATATGAAAAGTTCAAATCTCTCAGTAAGTCCCGCATGCCTACCATGGAGAAACATATCATTAATTGAGAAAGTAATCAAGTAAAAACATAAAAAAGAAGCATCTTTAATATTGATAAGAAACCTTTTTCTTTATAAGAAACACTAAAGTCTCTTTTAAGCCTACTGTGATAGCATGGCTATATGGTCAAAATGCTCCTAAATATCTTGATACATCTTGATTCATTTGGAATGAACAAAATTTTTAGAGCACAAGTGAATCTTACTTAATAAACATATTAGTAATACCTTCGGTGTCGTTTTGCCAGAGGAGATATCTCAATTGGATAGTCTAAAACAAATGTGGGTTGAAGAAGCTTTGGCTCTACGATAATCTCAAAAACCTAGAACAATGGTACAACAAAAATTGCCTTGGACAGAATGAAACGGAGTTCATTAATACAAATAAAAAAAATATCCACATCATCCATATATATATATATATTCCGTTTCATCTCCCTCCCCCCACAACACCCCCCCCTCCCCCCTCCCTTTCAATAGTCCTGGGAGGGGGGAAAAAATTTCATGCTTGCACAGAAACACAAAATTCAGACTAGTGGATTATATACGCAGATTAACCTTACTAAGAAGGTGGCCCACAGATGGGCATGCTCGGATGGAGGACTTTTCTTGGTTGTCAAGGTCTGCAAGGGTCCTCAGAGTAACTTCTTTAGCATTTTCAAGATCGTTTCTGAATTCTTTGAAATCAATGCCAGTGGCTTCTTTTACAAGATCGTGCATGGTTTCCCTCCTCCAAGGTCGCTCAAGATTTATCTCCTCCCCCTGAATGGATATATTGTACCAACTTCAACAAATCAGAAAGTCATCATTGTAATATTTCGCATGGAGGCAATTTAAATCATGCAAAGAATCACCACAAGATCATCAAAATTTAGATCATGCTTCACCTGGTAGTCGATGGAAAGCTTCCCATGAACTGCGAGTGCACAGCGAGTAACAATTTCCTCAGCCATGTTGATCATGCTTTCATAGTTTGAATATGCTTCATACATCTAAAGATCAAACTAATAACAATTTGGATCAGAACTTCTTTCAAAAGAAAAGGTAGTGTGAATAGATGTTGATAATTCAATTGACAATTAGCAAGTTAAAAAAAAAAAAAGGGGTAAAATCACTGTAACCATGTAGTTTATCGAAAGAATATATTAACGAGTTTACCTCAATGGTGGTAAATTCTGGATTATGGCGACTTGAAATGCCTTCATTTCTGAATATTCGACCAATCTCATAAACTCTTTCAAATCCCCCAACCTATCATCCACAGATGTTTAGATTTTGTTTTGAAATTAATAATGTATGGAGGAGGAGGAAGAGGAAGAAGAAGAAGAATTGTAATGGGCAAAAAAAGATGCTAGAGGGGCCAGTGCATATAAATGTGAGTGTGTTGAATGATCCTCATATGCTATTGCCAAGGCTACATTTGTCACAAAAAAAGGTGTGAAAATAGAAAATTTAAGAAGTTTTGCTCAACAAGCATAATGCTTTTTGCAATATTACATCTACATTTTGTCATCATCATTAAGCTTTGGAATTAGTAAAAATATACTTTTAGTATCTATATAATTTAGAAATGACAATATTATAATAATTAATGAAAAAGTAAATGCACCAAACAATAGCAATCAAATGTGAAATTTGCCACTTGTACTTTGCGGCAAATTTTCCACCAGGTTTAGCATTTGGCAAATTTAGCATCAGAAATAGTATTGCATTGAAGAGTGATTTTACTACCCCAAATACCAAATTTAGCCTAGGCACATGAATTTGGCATTGTGTTGGAGGTGCTCTTAGAAGGACATGACTAGAATGCTTAAAACTGACAACTGATAAAGAGTACTTAACACAAGTAAAGAAAAGGGTAAGTGCCCCTTCAAAAAGAGAAGGAGAGAGAAGGTTAAGTAAACCAAGCCAAACTAGTCATGGGGCACAAGAGGAAGATCAATAAAAATTACGAATTTCACAGAATGCATGAAAATTGACATTCTCTTAAGTGGACAAAAACAGTTTTATCTTGACAAAATAGTGAAAAGCCAAAAAAAAAAAAAAAAAAAAAAAAAAAAAATGGAAGAAGAAAAAACCAAGAAGTGATGTTTAAAACCTCACCATCATTCTCTTTAAATGGAGCTCCGTAGCTATCCTCAAATAAAGGTCTCTACCTAGTGAATTGTGGTATGTAACAAATGGCCTAGCTTCTGCTCCACCAGCTGCTCCCTAGTTGACCCAAGTCAATAAAAAATGACATGTAGAAAATTCTTTAGCATGTAAAATAAGCATAATAGAAAAATAAAAAATGTGAGAATTATTGCTGGAAACAAATTTATTGCTGAAAATTGTTAAATTTGGATCAGGAAAGAATACAGTCATGCAACAGTGAAAAAATCCACAAACCTGTAGAACTGGAGTTTCAACTTCAATAAAACCAAAAGATTCCACTGTCCTGCGTAATTCTGACACAATCTAATCCAGCAAATAAAATTAGGAAAATGTCTTCCTATATTCGAATCATGAGAAAGGCAAAAAAGAATTGAAACAAAGAAAGTATGAGCTTCAACTCAAAATAAATCATTAGATTACATCATACAACATTGGATAGAAACAATTTAAACTCAACAAAATTACAAACCAAATTGACTCCAAAGTAATATCAGAGACAAGGAATGCTGAGAGATCCAGGGAATTTTGAAATGTTCAGTTAACTGAAATACCTCAGTTCATAAGCACTAGCACTTAATTAATAATAACTCTAATCACAGGGGTCATTTACCCATCAGAAAAATTGGAAATTTTAGAGACTGGTCAGTTACAATGGAAATAATAGAGAGAATCGCAATCTACCTTTGCTCTCTTCCGGAATACGTCAGCAACTTCAGGATTTGAAATCATGTCTAAGTACCTTAACGTAGGAAATGAAAACTCCAGTTTTAGCTAGTATCTCAAATTAGGCAATCTACGTACTAGATTGATTGCTACTATTGTCAAATAAGTTCTTGTCTTGAGCATATTGCACACTAGGGGAGGAAAAACAGAAAGGTGACAAATGAATCATATGAAATGAAAAATCAGAAAGATATGATTTAGAAACAAAAGAATACCTAGAAAAAAAGCCTCCTATCAAGATCAAAACGGAAAAGAAAGACTAATCTATTAAGATCAAAGCATGTTATTTTGAAAACTTTTTTTTTTTTCCTTTGAAAATTACCCAATAGTAATAAATTTAAAGTTTGACATAAGTATATATTAAATATGATCCTTGTAGTTTCTCATCAAAGTTTTGACCATTGGCACAAAACCTTTTCAAGGTTTTGTTTTATCATCATGCAGTCTTAATCTTTACATCCCCAACAGAAAAGATGAGTGTAGGAAGTGAAAAATGAACTCACCGTTGCCGATAACGCTTATCTACATGAGTTAAACCATGATATTTGTCTGGCAGGGGGAGTAGAGACTTTGTAAGAATTGCAAAAGAGTCCACATAGACAGAGAGCTCACCTAAACAAACAAAAAGTTGTATATATAAATATATACATTATAGGTACAATACAGTAGGTCAATGTTAACAAAGCTCACTAAGAGATAAAGGAAAAGGCAAGAATTATTGCAATCAAAAAGCCGTTATAAGAATATGGGATTTCATTTATTAAAAAAAAAAAAAAAAAAGGTGAACGAAGTTAACATCTTTCTTGTATAAAGAAAGATTAGAGCAATCATCAACAAAGAAGAAACTCTTTACTACTTGCCTTTCTCCGTCCGCTTAATTGAGCCGCTTGCACCAAGTATATCACCAATATCAACAAGAGTCTTAAGCTGCTCAAATTGATCATTTACAAGCTTTCCTTTTTCACAATAAAGCTGTTGTTCAAATGATTAGTTTAGTAATTTGTGTGAGTGCCTTGCTACTAAATATGACTTGAGACGTTTTCAACGTTTCCTACGAAACCAACTCTATATCATAAGTAAAGACATGTGACTGAGTGAGTGAGTGAGAAAACCTGAATTGTCCCAGAATCATCTCTTAAAGTGAAAAATGCAAGCTTTCCAAATGCTCGGCGAGCCACGATTCTCCCGGCTATTGAGACATGATCTTTTTCATCGTTCATCTCTTCGCCACTTCCTAGATTTTTATAGATCTCTTGCAACTGATTAGCAGAGTGGGACCTATCCCATCTATAAGCATACGGCTCGAGACCCTTGCTCCTCAACTCTTCGACCTATTAAAAAGATGAGAGAACAGCATTCCCATGCACTATAAGACATCGGTTTGAAAAACTATAAACGACATTACAATGAAGTAACGATCTAGAACTTTGAGTTATTGTGGCCTGTTTGCATTGCTTACAAGAAGCAGCTTATGACTTCCTAGCTCAAAGAACTGCTTAGGTAAGTGTTTTTCAGAAGAGAAGAACTTTCAAGTAAACCGAATTTTGGCTTCCTAGGTTCAAAGGCTGCTTTTGGAAGTGTTTAGATGATTTGTTAAAAGAGCTTTGGCTCTCCAGAAGAGCTTCCAATCAAAGCCACAAAATGTGGTTTCTCAATATAGACATAGAAAATCTAGTACCAGAGTTTCAATAAGATATTATAAACTTCATTCTAACATTTTATTTACTTACTAAATATTTTAAAAAACATTTTGACCGATAAAACTCTTTTAAATATGTAGTTCTAAACCACAACTTTTACCTCTCTTTTTCCATTGATTAAAAGCAAAAGCTGTTCAAAACCGGCCCAAAGGAAGGATGCCTAAGAAATCTACTCTGATAAGTTTGAGACTTGCCTAAGAGTTTCAATACAACTTTGTAAACTGCATTCTTACAATTATTAACACTTATACATATACAAAAATATATACGTATATATAAAGCATCATTTTTGTCTCATTTAGCTCTTCCAAAAACATGGTTCCAAAACACCAAGTAAAAAGCTATAGCATTTAATTCTATCCCAAACATGCCCTGAATCTTCACAAAATCTTTTCAACAACCAGAAACAACTTTAGACGATGTTCAACACCAATATTTACCCTTTCTCATAACTTATATGAAAATAACTTAAAACCACTTGCATTAGAAAAGCAATAAAAAAAAAAATTCATAATTTCTAATTTACTTTCCCTATGAAACACTAAAAAAAATAAAAAAATTCATGTAAATTACACCAAGAAAGGAATCAAACCACCGCGAAGACTAACTAAAATCCATAATTTTTAATCAAATTTCTGCAAAGCTAATGGCTCAAACCGAACAACATGATTCGAATAGTTATTTTAGCTTTCCAGATTTTCTCAGCAACAAAACACTTACTACATTCTAATCATTTCACCTTCATCATTCTGGGTGTCAATTCGATTACACTCCAAAAGCATAGAAATGAAGCGAAGATTGATGAGCAGAAATTCGAGATTTCTTCTCTTACCTTCTGCAAGCGAATAGCTCGGACGGCTTCTGGACTGGAAGAGGTAGAGGAAGAAGGAGACGACGAGGACGGAGAGCGCCGATTGCGATTGGCGGCGGAGGAAGTGGCGGCGGCCGTGGTGGAGGTGGAAATTGAGCAGCAGCGGAGGAGGAGGGAAGAAGAGGAGCGGCGGAAGGCGGCGGAGGAGGAGGAGAAGGTGGTGAGGTGAAAGAGGTGCTTCAATGGCTGCTGCAACTGCAGACTTAGGCTTCCCCATGCCTTCACTGCTTCCATCTCTCCCTGAACTGCTTCTCTCCACGCCGGCTGGTTTATCTCTTCTTTTGGTTGCCGTTTAGAGAGCTACATTACATTGACACCCTTGAATTTTGCCTATATTATAAATAAACTCTCTAAATCTAAATATTTTGCATCAATACTCTATAGTACTGAAATAAATTTTATGGTCTTTCAAAAAAATAAATAAATAAATAAATTTTAGGGTTAATTACATTGAAAACTCTATGTTTTATCAAAAAATAACAGAGACGGTCATTTTTCATAAAAATAACGTTAAAACCCATCATTCTAACTCTGTTGACTTTTAGTGCAAAACTTTAAGAATACCCAACCCCTCGGATTTCTCTTGATAGTTTTAATGTACCATCACTCAATAGTTTTTTTTCTAAAAAATTAAAAAAAAAAAAACCCAAACTTAATATTTGAATTATATTTTATACTTTAATACCATAACTAAACTTATATTATCTTTTACATTCTAGTACCATAACTATATTGGATTCTTATTAATTTTTTCAATTTTTTTATCCACGTTCTTTTTTTTTTTTTTTACATACTTTATTTTTAAAACCATTGACTTCATAATTATCAACATTTAGAATATTGATGCATATAATTTTATATTTATTGGAAAGAGTATTCATATTGAAAGGAAAAAGATATTGGTGTGAAAAAAAATAATAGTGAAACTTAATTTTAGTTAAAAAAAAAAAAAAGAAAAGAAAATAATTAACACAATCTAGGCAACCCCACGTTTTTCATCATAACTCTGAATTTGAGATAAAGTTCAAGAACAAATTTTGAAATACTTTCAAAAAATAAGAGTTGCACTTAACTTGAGATTTTTAAATTGAATTTAAGAGAAGTTAAGTTGAGAGCTAAAGTTGAACATTTAGTAAAAAGTTTGAGTTAAAAAAACTTAATTTGAGTTGATTGTTTTGATGTAAAATTTGAGTTACAATGAGAAACGTGCTTGAGTATAAATGTATTATGTATTATGTATTAAAAATTAGTTTTTTGCTAAAAAAACCAAAACAAAACAAAAAAAACAAAAAACCTTTGGGTTCCTTTGTTTCGAATATTTGCTACCGTAGTAAAAGAAAAAAAAATGTTTTGAGTTGGATTATTTTTAAATAACAAGTAATTTATGGGGTTTTTATCCCTTTTTCCCCCTCTCATATAACATGCCATTATAGGTTGTGAAGGGAAAAATGGGAGAAAAAAAGCATATTAATATAATACATCACCCACGTTACAATATTTTTTGCATAGCCATCATATACCACAAATTTAAGTACAACCCAACTAAGTGCTTTAAAAAAACAAAAAAAAAACCATTCCCCCTAATTTAAGTTAAACAGATAGAAATGACCTTAATTTCAAGTAGATTTATACCATGAAAATCATTGATATATGTTACACATATCATCCGCCAATACTTTTCTCAGCTGATTCATTGTGTCATTCCTCGATGCGTCTTGCTGCGTTCCCGTACTTAGACCTGCATCATCAGCATCGTCGTCCAACATGACATTCATGTTAACATCAAAATGGCCACATATAGGCATACTATCTGCCACATACTCTTCAATAAGAGGATCCCAACCTATACCATCTTCATAAAATTATGAACGATAGTACAGGCTACTGGGATTATTACTTGTTTTTCCATGGGATAATTGTTGATGTCTTTTAGTCGAACACCAAAAATTCACTTAATGCAATTCCGCAGAGATAAATGCATGTAGTTAAATACTTCCCTTCGGATTTATAGTCCGACTTCACGTTTCCGATATTCGGGTTAATGATAGGTTTCTCATTGAAAAGGACTAAGGAAACGATTCTCATTTTCATTTCCCAAACCGACTACATAAAATTTTCCTGCCAAGTAATCATCGCATTATCAAATGAAATTTATAATTACTTGATACAATCTAATAGTCATATAAAATTTAGGAAATCTTACCAAGTAGCGGTATTAAGAATCCATGAAATGCTATTGTCTCTCCCAGTAGTATTGCATCATGACAAGATCCTTCTTAGTCAGCCAACATATAAATGAACTTCATGTCAAATAAACACGTGGCCAAGATATTCTGCGAGTTCACACCTTTTTAATTAATCCATGCTTTAGGATTATCTTGACATGACACACATGGTACGTGTGTGCCATCTACAACGCCAATACAATTATGCGTAAGGAACTAAAAATGTAGATAAGGGTGTTGAATGTGTTAATAATATGTGTAAAAAAATTTAGAAATGTGCCTAATTGTAAGCCGAATATGAACATTAGAGGTGATGACATCAATGACATACATCAAACCACGGCTTATATTTGTAAGAATACTCTTGGATCAAAGGTTGAACCTCATTGTAGTTAGGCGGTCTTATGAACTCGTCTTTCAAAGCACAAATAGCAATCAATATATTAAAGAACCAACGAAAAGTTGTTTATCTAGAATGTTGGAACAAATAAGAAATTTTTCATGTTCGCTGCTCATTGGGAACAAATGAAAAAAAAAAAAAATTTAAAAACTGCTCGTTCACATTCATGTTATAAGTTGGCCTCAATAATTCCCTACCTAGTACATGACGTAGTGCTTTAAATGTATCTACTTTTATACTTATCAAATCTTGAATAATTTCTTCATGGCCATATATTAGTTCTTCCACACGCATGTTACCAGTTAGTCTTGAATTATGCATTGGTTGTGGATCTCTTCATCTTTTGCGCCTACTTGCAGCCATGGCAATAACTGTTATAGCAAGATAATCATCATCGTTGCTTGGCTCATTTTTTGAGGATCGATCATCTTCTTCCGGTTCGAAAGCCAAACTATATTGATTCACATTGAGAATTGAATGACTAACCTAATAAACTTGTATACTTGTTTAAGAGCATTTGTTTTCATACCTTATTTAATTAAGCACATAGTGACTTAAAATAAAAATGAACCTCATAAACTATATTTCCGAAAAATCATAAACTTTTTTTTTTTTCAAATTGTACAATTAATGATTAAATAAACAAATATTTAGTACCCAACATGTAAAAGCACATAAACCAACAATATAAATAAGTTCAAGTGTAGCAACAAATACACCCAACATTTATCGGGCCCAACATGAGAAATAAATAAAAAAACATAATCCAATAACAAATTAACTAAAGCAATGCAATGTCTAGGGACAACGAATATTAGTCTAAAAAAACGAATATAGAAAAAACTCAAGCATCGGGTAAGGACTGGGGTTTCATAACAGATGCAATAATGTCCCGCCTGTCCTCATCAGGTAGGTGCGGGAAGGTACGTCATACCTGTAGATGAGCCTTGAAGTATTGCCATATGATCGTCCGAATGTTAAGCGGAATACCCATCTCGGTCAACATATTCATGCAAGTAAGCAAGTGATTTGATCGGCTTGATTGTTCGTTACTGGTACCCGTTTGCGAGCAACCACGGAAATGACTATTATTTCATGCATAGCCAAGTAAGTCATCTTGTCCATTACCTCCTTTTGCTTTCTCTTGCTAGAACTCCCCCTAGATCGTAAAGGACCAACTTCACCGCCCACTCTATGGTTGATGCATTGCCGCTGATTGTAAGTTGGTGTCAGATCCCCATTTAAAACCGGTTGTCCATAGACGTATCAGCCTTGATGTATGAATTACTGGCCTCGCGCAGAGTCATGGACCCAAATCCCGAAGCGTTAGTTGTATAATTCTTTTCGTAAACATTGTAGTAAACTTTTTGTGGCGGAGATGATTGCCCTCATTGTGAACCTGTAAATGCAATAATCCCATCATCCTCATCTGCTAGTTATGTGCTTAAATAAGCAAATATTCACGACAAGAAGACAATGCAATTACTTGTATAAAGCTCTGCCAAGTATCATCCGAGCATGTGACTCTCTTGGTCTCCGAATCATATCCAAACCCGGTCCAAACTTACAATGCCTTCCAGCCCCTATATATATTTCTTCATGCGATCTTTTTTTTTGATATAATGTTAAGTCAGATGCGGGTACTCCACCATATAAAATATTAAACTCAGAGGCCCATTGTTCAAGAATATGAATTGAGGGATGTTTACCGTCATTGTATGACAAATACTCATCCAATTTTTTATGGAAATTTTTTTCTTTACGTTATCTCAAAAGTACGACTAGCCCTATAATTTGCGAGGCATTTCCTTAATAATTTGGCAAGTAAAATAGAAAAACGGCCTTTTTAATAATCACTAAATGAGGAGAATTTGGCTCAGTTTAAATTTCTTGTCAAATTTCATCTAAAGCGTGTCACAGACCCGATACAAAATCAACTAAAGCGACACATAAACCAGGGGTTGGCGCTTAAACAATTTCATGGCAACTAGAACCAACAAGTGAGCCTCTTAAATACTAAATTAGGTTCAAATACCAGTAACTGAAATTCTATATCGGAATCCTGACTCACCAGTTAGACAAAATAACATACAGGTTCAGGGGCTTTTTACATCATAGCCAAATGACGGGAAAAGTGCATATCAATAGCAACTATAAACATGAAAAGTCCAAATAAACATAGAAAGGAACCAAATCAAGCAGCCAAAAAATTAAAAAACAAAAAATAACACCATTCACCACATGATTACAAACACAGAAAGCCAGAACAAATCATAACTTTCTCTATAAATATGAAGACCATTAATCTAGCACACAAAACCGGTATATTAAAGTAGAAGAAACTCATGCAAAGCAGCCGTGAAGTACATTGATAACATTTAGAGCAACACCATTTTTTTTTTCAAATAAACACAAAAAAAAAAAAAAAAAAGGATAACAACTCCACACAACTCATGATTCAAACATCAAACACAAATGCGACAGCAATGAAATTATTTGAGAACAAAGCGAAGAGGTTATACTAGGGTTACTAAGTTCAATCCGGAGGATGAGTATATAGCAGTTGACGACGAATCAAGGTAGGAAGCAATGGGTCGAGAACTTGATTTCTGAAATTGGAAATAGTAGGTAATGAGCCCTCTAGTTTGATTGTGCTTCGCACACCCTAGTCGACTCCACTTCGGCCACCGACGAGACCAACTACATGTTTTTGTTAAACAGCCCATTGATCTCTTAAATTCCCCATCGTTATTAAAGTAAAAGACCAAAATCATAAATACAATAGAAAATAAATTAGGGATTTTGGGTTTAGAAAGGGATGAGTTAAAATATGGTGGTTTCCATTGGGTGAGAGAAAGGGAAAGACTTTGGATTTGGTGTGATATTAAATAAAAGGAAGCAAAAACCTCAAAATTTATACAACCCAGAATCGAGCAAAATAAAGAGAAAGAGGTGTACAAGGTTGAAGAATGGAGCTTATATAGGCATTCGAGAGATGGAGAATCTTTGCTACTCACAGTCGAAGCTGGTGGTCTCAGGGAATTGAATATATTTAATGGAAAGACCCGGAGTAGAGAGGGGATGTAGGGGATTGGAGTTTTATGTGACTGTAGCAGCCCATGACAGAGAGACTCGTGCATAGTAATCTTATATGAGTTTACTTTGCAACGGTCCAAAGGTAGGTTAGGACTTAAATGAATCAATAAATGACTTAAGTTGAGTTTGAACTCAAATTTATGAGTCCCAACTACAACACCAAACAACTGCATAATATGTTGATTAAAATAAAATGAATATTATTAAACTCTTAATCCATATAAATTCATTCTTTTTTAAACATAAAAGATTGTTTCCTCCTACGTGTATCGAGGAAAACACACAAGTAATTTTTTTAAATATAAAAATTGTATGCTCTTAAATGCCCCAAGTGAGAAAATTTTATGGATAGTAATTACAAAACCATTCCCTTAAAAAATAATATAATCTTCAAAAAAAAAAAAAAAAGAATAAAAGGAAAAACTTTGAGAGCTCCATAGTACCTCCATCCCCACCCCCTCGCACCTTGTTGCCGTTAGCCTTAACCACCCCACAAGCACACCAACGTCTTCAACCCTCCATGCATGATGGCCATGTTGAATGAAGTGGACGGAAAAATGTTTGAGTGTAAGAAAATGAAACATAAAATAAAGGATTTGAAGTGTAAGGAATACTTTTATTTTCGTTTGATGAAATATCTTAAATTCAAAATTTTCATATCAATTTTTGTTTTTTCTGAAAAGTTAACAAAAATTATAATTAGTTTTTAAAAAGTCAACCAACTCAAACTTAAAAATTTCAACCCGGACCAAGTTTTATTTGTCCTATTACAAAAGTTTGCGAATGGTATTTATAGCAAATTGCCTACAAGATAAAAACAAACCAATAAATTTATTAATTAACAATCTTATTAAATTTCTAGAATAAAAGTATAACTAGTGGAAAAAATAAAAAGTTGCGATCGTCACAACAAACACAATTTTTAGCCAAAAGTGTCATTTAAAAATTAGGGATATAGAGGTAAATAGCCTTTTTTTAAAAAATTTTTTTTTATAAATGACACAAGTTTTTAGAAATTAATTAAAGACCTTTTTTCTTTAAAATGTTCAATCAAGTTTATAAATAATTAATCACTAATTGACCATATTTAGTCAATCGGTGATTAATCATTAGTCAACCATTGGTCAATCACTGATTAACTCTTAGTCAATAACTGAATGATTTATGGTTAGTCACTAATTAACCATATCATATCACCAATTTTCATTATCAATCATTGATTGATTATAAACGAAATCACTAATTTTTCAGTGATCAACTATTAGTAAATTATTGATTTACTATTAAAAAAATAAAATAAAAAAAAATGCCTTCTCTCTCTTCCCCTCTCTTCCCCCGACAACTTAACCTCCCCTCTCGCTCCCTTTCGACTATAATGAGAATTCTCCTAAGCTATTAGCAGACAAAGCCCAATTACACAAGTTGTGAGCACTTACATTCTCGGATCTAGGGATCCACTTCAAGGAAAATAAACTAAAAGGAGTAGAGCATGCATTTCAGATTTCTTCCACCAATTTTGGCACTACCATTCCGGGCAATCAATGATATGGTTCAACACCCTCTCCACCACCTGAGCATCCGTTACAGCTTGGACCCAAGTTCCACCCTTGGAATTTGATTCTTCCACAGCCAATTTGACTGTTCTAAATTTTGCTTCCAGAGCCAAAAAAGCTCCACTAGCATTCGTAACGAGCCTCGGCTCTATAGAACTGGCCTCCTAATTGATTGACCAAAGTATAATTATTAGGCTATTTAACTAAATAAATAAAAGTTATACTATTTATTATATTAAATAATTACTATGGATGACCCTATCTAATTTTTCTAAAAAAATATATACATATTACTGTTACAACAAACAAAAATGTTAGTCAATAGACACAACTATTAGACAAACAGATATTCATATTTGATTGTTAGATCCTATTATTTGATCAACTATTCGTTTTAAATATAAAATTATTTAATTTTGATTATTGGACCGTAACCAATGGAATTAACGTTCCAGGTGCAATGACATTGAAATGGGGAC
This sequence comes from Ficus microcarpa, assembly GCA_025413485.1. Lineage (NCBI taxonomy): Eukaryota > Viridiplantae > Streptophyta > Magnoliopsida > Rosales > Moraceae > Ficus > Ficus microcarpa. Next base: position 24,895,768 of record CM046384.1, read on the forward strand.
ATAAAGGGTGTGGAATAATACCAAATTTTTTTTTTTTCTTCTTTGGTTGGATTATAATATTTTTGTGGCGTTGAACTGCTTATTACATAAGTCGTCAGTAATTAGACAAAATAGCTGACTTTTACGTACAGATGCTCGTTCCATATTAAAAAATAATAATAATAAAAGAGTAGCGGAAGACTTACTTTAACAACTAGTCAACTCTATATGGGTACAAGAGTTTCTCTTTCTCTCTCTGTTCTTTTTAGTTTTGCAGGACTGTAGATCTTGAACTGCATAGAATCGTTAATTGGAGCAATTGTTTCTGATCTTCCAAAACTATCTCTCACTCTCTCTCTCCATGGGTTTTCTAGCTGCTGTTCGTCTAGTAGTACTAGTAAAGTCGTTTTTTCTAATCTTTGTTGTCGATGCAGAGATTGTAACAAACCAGTCCAATGCCAACATCATCAGACTGGGTTCCTCATTGTCCCCGAACAACACGACTACTCCATATTGGCTCTCGCCTTCCGGCATCTTCGCCTTCGGTTTCTATCCTCAAGGCGGTGTCGACAACGCCTTTTCTATCAGGATTTGGATGCTCACTCTTCCTGAAAACGTGATTGTTTGGACTGCAAATATAGATGGCTCGCCACTCCTCCCTTCAACTGCTACGCTGGAGTTAACAAGACTCGGTTTGCTTCTCCGAACACGCGATGATCCTCTACGGCGAATCGTGTCTACTTTTGGTGAAGAAGACGGCGTGCCAACCTGTGCTGCTATGTTTGATTCTGGAAATTTTGTTCTCTTTGGTAACGAGTCTGATGTTATCTGGGAGAGCTTTGATTCTCCGACAGACACAATTTTAGTTGGTCAGAATCTTACTCGACGACAAGAGTTGGTGTCTACCGGTTTAGGTTATCGCCTCAGTTGGCGAAACGATGGCACCCTCGTGTTGTACGCTCCAAACAGCTTTAGTAGACCAGAAAATGCTTATTGGGATTCAGGAATTCCTCATGGAGAAAAACTATTTCTAAACAACACAGGGGTTCTCTGTATCTACAATCAAATGGGTATCTTTAGTCAACGACGAGAGTTTTCCAAGTTAAACGTTTTGGCAAATGGTACTGCAAGTGGCTATAATCCAAGCAAAAGTCGTGACACCACGATCGTCTATCGCGCAACACTTGATGCCGATGGAATTTTCAGATTGTATTCGCACCATATCTTGAGCAACAAAAGTTCAAGTGTATTCACAAGGTGGTCGAATATGCAAAACCAATGTGACGTCAAGGGTTTTTGCGGCCTTAACAGCTATTGTGTCAGAGAAGGTGGAAACGCAGTGTGTTTTTGTTATCCTGGATTTGTGTTCATCGATGCCACTACTAGAAGTCAAGGCTGCTATCAGAATTTTAGCGAAGAAAGCTGCAGACCGAGCAAAGAAGAGCGGCTAGGGTTGAGGTACAACATCTCTACTCTAAAAAATCTGTGGTGGGAAGATCATCCTTTTTCCGTTACACCAATGCTCGATAAGGAATTATGTAAAAATTCTTGCCTAGAAGATTGCAATTGTTGGGCTACTTTGTATTCAAGTCCTAATTGCAGTAAGTATAGGCTCCCGCTTAGATATGGTAAAGTGAGTCCAGACAAAACAACTACAGCTTTCTTCAAGGTGGTTTCGGGAAAGATCAATGATACAAAACATAATATCTCGTCACCTCCCGAAAATCATCGAGAGATCATTGATGACAAGAACCATTTAGTAGTCGTTCTAGCACTATGTTTGAGCTCTGCCGCATGCATGCTTTTTATCTTTGCAGCATCTAGTTTCGTCTATTACAAGCGCAGAGTTTATCGGTACAAGAGGCTCTTCGAAAATGCAAACATTGGATTAGCTCAAGACTTTAGTTTGCAATCATATTCTTACCAAGAGCTGGAGAGAGCAACGGATGGCTTCAGGGAAGAACTGGGGAGGGGTTCTTTTGGAGCAGTCTATAAAGGAACTACTTCATCTGGGGACAACGAAAAGACCATCGCCGTTAAGAGACTAGAGAAAGTTGTGGAAGAAGGCATTCGAGAATTTCGAGCTGAAATGACCACGATTGGACGGACTCACCACAGAAACGTAGTTCAGTTGCTTGGTTTTTGCATTGAGGGATCTAAAAGGCTTCTTGTTTACGAATTCATGAGCAAAGGCTCACTTGCAGATTTCCTTTTTAAGGCCAAATTTCGCCCTGTCTGGAAAGAAAGGGTGAGATTTGCGAGCGATGTGGCCAGAGGTCTCCTTTATCTTCATGAGGAGTGCGGAGTTCAAATCATCCACTGCAATTTGAAGCCCCAAAACATACTACTAGACGATACTTTGACAGCAAAGATCTCTGATTTTGGTTTCGCAAGGCTATTGCTGCCAAAGCAAGCGAAAGCATCAACGAGTGCTGAAGAGAGCACAAGATCCTACTTTGCTCCCGAGTGGCAGAAGAATGCTTTGATATCTGTTAAGTCTGACATATACAGCTTTGGAATTGTGCTTTTTGAGATTATATGCTGTAGAAGAAACATAGATCTTAAAGTTCCGTCACCGGATGAGGTAGCTCTCTCTAATTGGGTCTGTGATTGCTTTATGGCTGGAGAGTTGAATAAGCTTGTGGAATTAGATGAAGATGTTAACATGAGGACACTAGAAAGAATGGTGAAAGTGGGAATGTGGTGCATTCAGGACGATCCAGATTTACGTCCTTTGATGAAGAATGTTATCTTGATGTTGGAAGGCACAGTGCACATTCCTATTCCTCCACCTCCTAACCGTCCCTTGGCTCGTTCGTGATATTTTCTTCTCTATTTTGAGTTTCCATAAAAATCTGTGTATACATGCATGTGCATATACGTCTTCTTTGGAAGCTCATTTTAGTTTTTTAGTAGAAGAGTTTTCCGAGCATTCTATGAGCTGTGGAAGTTCATGTTTGTATCTGCTAAATGCATGCCAGTTACCATATGTAACCTCGATCTGAATTATCTATGCCTTAAATTTGCAGTGAACAACTCTACTTGTAAGAGATCATGACACAAGATCGAACAAGAACTTCTATCGACTGACACGCCAAAAACACGAAACAATCTGATTAATTACTAGATTCAATCATGCAATTGTCAGGAAATATAAAAGAAAGTGCGAAACCGTAAAATAAAATAAAATAAACACACGAGGTTCATGTGGACAAAACCCAAAATGAGGAAAACCGCAAGTATTGAAATACATCAACGAAATCAAGTTGGAAATTTTATTAATCAATCGAATCGAATTACAGTTTCTAAAACCAACGGAATTGTTAGCGAGGAACGACTTCCTAAAACTCCACCACATCCGATTCGCAAAGTGGCGGCAAACCTCTCAACCTCACCGAGTTTGTGTTGCTTGACTTTTGGTCTTCGTAACTTATTGCAACCTCTGCTTGCCTTTAGGCCAGAATCCTACTGTAAGCCTAGCTTAACTTGAGGTACACGGTACACGGACCTAATCAAGCTTTGCTCGCTTTTAGATCCGTGATCCAAGCCTAGCTTAACTTGAGGTACACGGTACAGTGACCTAATCAAGCTTTGCTGGCTTTTAGATCCGTGATCCAACTCCAATAGATAAATTGACGAAACAATAGCGTTGATTTGCCTCTAGCACCATGTGCCTACTTTATATATGTTTGCCACTTCAACCAAATTGGGAGAGACATTTAAATGCTCTAATTTTCTCTCCGGATTTCCTGAATTAGTTAAATTATAATCCGAGATCGAGTTTCCTTTGTTTAACTTTCCCATCTTCAATACTCATATGGCATCATTTACTTTTTTTTTTTTTTTGGCACTGAATTTTTCATATGCAACTTCAAACAATCTTATATAAGTTTTTTTTTTTTTTTTGAAATTTTATTTTAAATACAATGTGAGATTAAACACACGGCCTCTCAAAGTTATATATATAGAATCCACAACTTCATTTTCCGAGCAAAATTGGCAATTTCAGTTCATTAAATCAAATCTCTACAAAATCCCTATCGTCTTATCTGCACTAAAAATCAGCCTAACAACCTCCAGATAACAAACTGTAATAAATTTTAATAGATAAACATCAACGAAATTAATTTTCAGATAAATTATAAATAAAGATACCGACATATTTGTTTATAATAATAGAGGACAAGAAATAGAAATAAGTTTATAATAAGACTCCTATCAGACTCGAATGTTGTTCACGAGGAAAAGTAAAGAAAGCCGCCCAATAATGATTATTTTTTATTTTTTATGTTTTGCATTGGATTTTTACGTTTTCCACAAAGCTTTATTATATAAAGAAAATTAGAAAAGGAAGGCCACAATAATTTCTAAAGTGAGAGACTTTTTCTTTTTAATTTCTTGGTTGAATTAAAATGAGAGACATTTTGTACTACGTACGAATATAATATTGGATCTCTTGCTTATCTCTTCACGCGAAGTTTTTAAAAATCACAATCTAATAAAGTAAAATTGACAAATTGATCTTTTTTTGTTTTTGTTTTTTTATTTTTATTTTTTATTTAACTGAGCGTTTCAGATGGCCACGCAGTGTAATGGGTGGCATCGGATCATTCCGAAATCATCTTACTAACTTTTTGTTAATATTACTTTTATAAGACACATATGAGTTCAAAATCTGCCGTCCCTATCGTTCACTATTGTCTTTTAACTGTCTCTTTAGTATTGGAGATCATTGGGGAAAAAAAAATAAGTCCGTTTGGTGGAGTAATTTGAGTTGGGATTTTTAAGTTTTAATAGTAAATTTTTTTAAATTTTCAGAAAATACAAAAAATTTTTTAGAAAAAAGATAAAAAAATTTTGAGAAAAAAACAAAAAAAAATTTAAGTTGAATAATTTAAATGAATTTATCAAACAGGCTATAAATGTTTTCACCGTTCAAAGGGAATTACCTTAAGAAATAGAGAAAAAACAAAAATCAAACCATAGAAGCATCATGGTATTGACTTGAAAGGACAGCTAAAGGGGGAGTTTATCATTTTTCAGCTAATAATTACTTGACAGATTACCATTTGTTAAAAAAGTAATGTCAAAAATATTAATTTTACTCTTAATTTTAAAATATCAATTTATATAATAATCAATTATTATCTTTCTATTAGTAAATACAATCTTTTAATTTTAATTGATATAATAATATTTTAATATCTATTAATAAAAAAAAAAACAACTCATATTTTGTATAAATTGATACTTAAAAATTAAGATAATAATTAATATCCTTAGTATTATTCTCGTTAAAAAGGTAAATTCTTCTCGATGAAAGAAACTCTCTTTATTTTATTGTTGGTCATTCTATCATCTTTCACTCTTTTCTTTTTTAATGCCTTACTTTTCCTCCTTTCTCTCTCTCTATCACTCATCTTTCTTTTCCATGCTTTTCTTTTTCACATATCTCAAAACTTGGGAACATTAAGGGTCCCTTTAGTAAATGATTTGAGTTGAAAATTTTTTTTATTTTTTTAGAAAAGATAAAAATTTTTTTAAAAAAAGATAAATATTTTTTTAAAAAAAAATAAAAATTGAGATAAAAAAATATAATTTAAGTTAAATTACTAAATGAGGTTTAAAAAACAAAAAAAAAAGTTACGGAACCTTATTTCTATGTACAAACCTCGATTTCCCCACAAACGAAATTCATTGCACTATTTTAATGGAGGAGACAACTTTCGTTGAGTTGTCAATTGATAATTTTCCTACTGTCACCTTTTTCTCCACCTTTTTTTTTTTTTTTTTCCTTAGAAGACTTGTCTTTATGGTCTTCCATAGTCTCTCCCTGATCTTTAAGAAAGAGACGAGGCACTAGCAGAGATATAAAGTCATAGTGAGTTAGACATAGATTGGATTAGGTATATATCTGATTTCTTTTAGGTCAGTATTTTTGATGAAAAATGCTTAGGGCACTACTGTGTTAAACACAATTAAAAGTGATTCTACCTATGAGCCTCTTGTTGTTAGACCTATCTTTAATAATAGAGTGATATTTCAACACCAACGGTGCCTCTTAGTATTGTTCCTTTTTTAAACAAGCGGTTTACGTGTCCATTAATGATTCATCAGACAGAAAATAGGAGTTGTTGACAGAATCCAGTCTTTGGATGTTTAATCCACTTTCAAAACTTCTACTCATTTTATTTTCCTATTCACATTTATAACAACTCTTGAGAAGACTTCACACTTAGTAAGTCAATGAATTAAGGTATCTTCATTTCATCCACTAGCCAAATAAATAAATAAATAAATATATATATATAAACGCCCTAAAAGATTCCAATTAATATTTTAAGAAAAATATCACAAACTACTTGCAACATTTTAATATTTTTCCACTTCTAATTCGATGTGAAGATAGCTTGTTGTTCATGGCTTCCATGTCTATTGTTGTCCTGCCGATAATCCTTTCCATGATGACATTTCACATTGGTGAAACGACCAAGAAAGTTTTGAGCAAACGAAATGTCATAAGCCCCGGTTCCTCACTTTCCCCGACGGAGGCCAAATCGTCTTGGTCTTCTCCTTCGGGGAACTTCGAATTCGGGTTCTATCAACAAGGCAACGGCTTTTCTGTTGGAATCTGGCTGGTGGGTGTTGACAAAAAAACAGTGGTGTGGACAGCAAACAGAGATGACACCCCAGTCGATGACAAGGCAAACCTTCTATTCACCGACTCCGGTAAGCTTCTCTTGAGAATTGAGCAAGGATACGAGAAACCTATTGCTAATATATCAAACTCTGCTTCTTCTGCTTCTATGCTTGATTCTGGCAACTTTGTTTTGTACAATAATAATTCCGGTATCGTTTGGGAGAGTTTCAAACATCCTACAGACACCATGTTGCAAGATCAAGAATTGTTGCCCGGCGGTCAATTGTTCTCAAGTGTGTCGGAAACTAACCATTCAACAGGAAGGTTTCATCTCAAGATGCAGGTCGATGGTAACCTTGTGTTATACCCGTCAAACACAGAGGATTGGGGCATGGATGCTTACTGGGCCTCTGATACCTGGTCTCCGAATCTCCATCACCACCTTCACCTTACTTCCTCAGGCGTTCTACGCATCGTTGATACGAGTAGTTGGGTTGTTCGCACTTTGAATGATGTGTCTAAGCCATCTTTGGCCAATGCCGACCAAAATAGCACCATACTGTATCGCGCAACTCTTGATGCTAATGGAAACTTTCAGTTGTATTCTCATGTGATCCTTGAAAAGGCCAACAATGGGAAAGTAAAAGACGTCGGTCATGACAAAGTTTCTGTAGTGTGGTCAGCATTGGAACATCATTGTAAAGTGAAAGGCGTTTGCGGATTCAATAGCCTCTGCATACCCAACGGCGCAAAACCAAAGTGTGTCTGTGTTCCGGGAACGGAGTATGCTGACCCCAGTAGAAGGTATCTAGGCTGCTTAAGAAGCTACTCAAGGATGGCATGTGGATCAGATGGGAAAGAGAATGTGACATTGTATAGCGTTACTAAAATGGAGAACATCAGTTGGCAAGATATTCCTTACGAAGAAATCAAAATGTCCAATTGGGAAAATTGCAGTCAATCTTGTTTGGAAGATTGCAATTGTGAGGCAGCAATATTTGAGCTCAATGATATTTCCCGTGACTATGATATCAACACCGGCTATGATTTTTACTTTGGGCATGTTTGTATGAAGCAAAAGCTTCCATTGAGATACGTCAAGAGGGATTTTAAGGAATCCAAGATGGCCTTCTTCAAGGTGAGCAACATAAGAAACACGAGAGAAATAAGAAACGAACGTTCTATTGATCGCACATCAGAAGAGCGGTCAAAAGTCTCGGCCACGAACAAAAAGGTTTTGACAGAGATCCTTGTCTTAGCTTTGGGCTTCGTCATGCTCTCATGTGTTGCCCTTGCCATCTCTGGTTTCTACATTATTAAAATTCGAGTCCTCCGGTACAAGAAATTGAGAGATGATGGAACTTTGGGCAATATGACTTACGGTCATGGCGAAGTTACTTTGAGAGTATTTTCGTACGATGAACTCAAACGAGCAACAAACGGTTTCAAAGAAGAGTTGGGGAAGGGATCCTTCGGTGCAGTGTACAAAGGGAGTTTAAACAAAGGCAAGAAAGTTGTCGCGGTGAAAAGGCTTGAAAAGTTAGTGGAAGAAGGTGAAAGGGAGTTCCGAGCTGAGATGCGAGCAATTGGAAGAACAAACCACAAGAACTTGGTTCGATTGTTGGGTTATTGTGCTGAGGCTTCGAAAAGGCTTTTGGTCTACGAGTATATGAGCAATGGCTCACTGGCGGACCTTCTTTTTGCGGACGCGACACATATAGGCTGGGAAGAAAGGGTCAGAATAGCCATAGATGTTGCAAGAGGCATCTTGTATCTACATGAAGAGTGTAAGATCCCCATCATTCATTGTGATATAAAGCCTCAAAACATTTTGATGGATGATTTCTGGACTGCTAAAATATCTGATTTTGGGCTAGCAAAGTTCTTAATGCCAGATCAAACAAGGACTTTCACCGCAATCAGAGGGACGAGAGGATATCTAGCCCCGGAATGGCACAAGAATACTCCAATATCAGTGAAGGCAGATGTCTATAGTTTTGGAATAGTGCTTCTGGAAATTGTTTGCTGCCGAAAGAACATGGATACTAACGTATCCGACCCAGAAGAGATTGTTCTTTCTAACTGGGTGTACAAGTGTTTTGCTGCTAGAGAGCTGAAGAAGCTGGTGATTGGTGAAGAAGTAGATAACAAGACTTTGGATAATTTGGTTAAGGTGGGGCTATGGTGCATTCAAGATGAACCCGGTCTTCGTCCTTCGATGAAAAGTGTTGTGTTGATGTTGGAAGGGATTAGTGATGTTTCAATTCCACCATGCCCAACTTCTACGTAGATCAGAAGTAAGAAGGAAAACTTTATTGCTGTTTAGTACTAGTTCTTGTTTTTTTTTTTTTTTTTTTACTGATTTTAGTGATGTTTCTGGTTTTAAGTTTATAACTAGTTCTAATTATGGAACAGGTCTTTAGTAGTGCCTTGTGAATTGGTTCTCTTATCATCATGAGTTGTGTACTTTAGAGCCTGGAGGCTTAGAGTTGTATGCTGTGGAAGGAGGATCACTATTCACTAGTATTGTAACATACTAAACTTGGCTTTCTTTTATCTGTTTATTATTATGGTAATTAGCGTTAAAAAAAAGAGAGAGAGAGAGAGAGAGAGAGAGAAGAAAATATCATTTCTGCATAAATAATTGACAATTACTGCATGGTTGTTGTTCACCAATCGTAAATAACATTGAAATGATTAATTTACGATTTATAAGTAAATTTATTATTTATTTTAAATATTCTAAAATCTTGATGCTTACTTGAATTATTTTCGTAAAAATACTGTTTAGTATTATTTTTCGTAAAGGCGGGGGTAAGAGAACATATATATATATATATATATATATTGGACTTTTCTCAATTCATTATTTTAAAAAATCATATGAAAAAAAGGAGAGAGGGGGCGGAGGTGTGGGGGGACGCAAATTAATAAGAAAATTCATTAAAATAGAATAATGCTAATTAAATCAAATTTGTAAAAAATCTGTTTAATGAATTAAAATACATGAGTCCATACGGATGACACATGTACATGAGACCCATATGAGACTTGTCTTATCCTATGTGAGGTGCCGTGTTGGGAAAGACTAATGTCTAATAGCACTGCTTTATGGGAAAGACTTGTCTTATCCTACTTGTCTTATCCTATGTGAGGTGCCGTGCTTGTAACGACTAATGTCTAATAGCACTGCTTTATAGGAAAGACTTGTCTTATCCTATGTGAGGCGCCGTGCTGGGAAAGACTAATGTCTAATAACACTGTTTTATAGGAAAGACTTGTCTTATCCTACTTGTCTTATCCTATGTGAGGTGCCGTGCTGGGAACGACTAATGTCTAATAGCACTGCTTTATAGGAAGGACTTGTCTTGTCCTATGTGAGGTGCCATGCTGGGAACGACTAATGTCTTATCCTATGTGACGACGACGCATCTTGTAGTGCCTTCTAGTAAAAGCATAATTGAATATAGATCAGAATTAATAAGGAAGTAATCTTTATTAGAACTGTTTCGTTGTAAGTTTATAACTAGTTTTTGTTGTTTTTTTATGGACTAGTTTTAGTGGTGTTTCTGATTTTAGTTGTGTACTTTAGAGCCTGGAGGCTAGAGTTAGTATGTTGTGGAATGGTGATCACTAGTATTGTAACATACTGAGCTTGGTTTAACTTCTTTCTGTTCCTTGTCATCATAATTTGTATTAAAAAAATATATTTATATATATATAAATTTTTTTGGACTTTTGTCAATTCAAGGAGGAAAAAAAAATTAGGCAAAAAAATGAAGCAAACTAATAAGAAAATTCATTAATGAATAATATTCTAAAACCAAATTTGTGAAAAATCCGTTTAATGAATTAAAATACACCGTATTTTGTCCGTAATTACCCAAAGAAAACAAAAATAAAAGTCATTACAGGCATTATATGCTTTTCTTTTGTAGGAGAGTCTTTACTCGTCTTTAGTTTAATATATTTACACTTTGACAAAATTGGATCCAAGACAAACCAATGGCTAGGATCTTCTAAGAAATGATCAATGGTTAGGATTCTACAATGATTAGGATTTTGCTAAGAAAGGATCAATGGCTGGATATTGTAAGAAGTGATCAATGGTTACGATTCTAAGATCCTAGAGAAATCAATACACTAGTAGAAAAACCAGATTCTATGACGGTTTTTAACCGTCGTCAAAAGATACCACAACGGTTAGAAAACCATCGTGAAATCCACGGTCGTGATTTATCCATTACATATCACGACGGTTTTTAAACCATCGTGGAAGAGCATTGTTACCTGGCTATTCTATTTTTGTTGCAGAACATTCCACGATAGTTTTTTTGAAATCGTCGTGGAATGCATACTTTACACGATAGTTTGCATGAAAAACCATTGTGGAATGTGCCTTGATTAAAAAAAAATGGCATCCCATAAATGTTAACTACATGCTAAACTTGCAAAGCCAAAAACTACTACATAAGAAAGAAATAAAATTTATAAATATATAATAAGTGAAGAAACTTTTCCGTAAAAGAAAAAAAAAATAGAGGGAAAGAAACACATTTTTTTTTTCATGTAGTTGTGTTCGCCAAAACTATGTATGCAAATATGCTATGCAAGTATACGTAATCGAACAAGTAATATAATAGTGAGTAAAGTATCGTCTCCATAAGGATTGAATTACTAAAAATTAATTACAAAATAAATTGGAGAATGAGATTAACACTATAATTGTAGAAAATTATGTAAATAAATGGGTGTGTAAGAAAAATGCAAACAAAAGGATAAAACTTAGCAGGATCTAAAGCTTAGGTTGTGAATCAATGATGGGTAATGGCTAGAATTACTGATTTTACCTGGGTTGCAAATCTGACCACGAATGCTGTAGTAATACTATAGCAAAATTAATCCAGTCAAACTAAAATTCTACAAAATCCTATTCCGAATGAATTTTGCCTTTAATTCAATAAACAAATTCCTATGCATTCCAAGTTTCAGAACCAAAAAATTAAATACCAATTTTAATCCGTTGTACAAGAGAACATTATATTCCTATACCATCCACTTGTATTATCCAAGTTCGATCCAACTAAAAGCAACCTTTCCAAAATTAGTTTCAGTTTATTGTCCCCAACAATTGATGGCCAGTCAATCAATAGAGAATAAACACACAACATACTTGAATAAACCGGATAAAAATTATTAAGCAATTAATGTAACAACCAAATCTTTATTACAACCTCAGTTCCATCAATAATCCTAGCTAAAGAAATTAGTTCATACTTAGCACAAGGAAATTAAAACTAACAAGAACCACCAATGAATTCATGAATCATAGAGAGAAAAACAAGAAAATCCCAAAGACTCTGGGTAAACTAAAATCAGAAAAATTAGAAGATGAGCATGCGTGATGTCATGTGTTCTCCTATCCAACCAATAGACCAAGGGTGGATTTTATTGCTCACCTCTTGAATTTTTCAAATCTCTCCTCATGCACCTCTTTCTCTTTTTCTCTTCTTTGTTTTTCTCACAGCTTCTACTTTCCCAAAAATGGCGAGTCTTTGCCTCTCTCCCTGGTGTGCAGTTCTTTTCTTAATCTTTATATACTAGGGTAAATTGAGGTACCCTAGGTATACATGTCCCTCTAATAGCTAATGCTGGTGACACCACAAATACAGCCGTCTGATTCTTATAAAATAGGCAAGTGGGCCAACTACCAGCTGTAAAGAGCAAATTTTGTCAACTTGCAATTTTTACTGTTTCTCCACTACTGCAGCAGTGCTATAGCATCGGTGTAGCATCAATTGTCTTCCAGGTTCTCATTTAATTGCTTTTGCTTTTCTAGAGGGCCTTCATCTATTCTCCACTTTGAGCTCTTGTAGGGCAAAAGATAGAATTAAATTTGTAAACCAAATTCATATTTAAGGCTAAAATTATCTGCAATTATATACCCTTTTTTAGCTGAGGAAAAACTACTTAGTATTATGTAAAATGCTAAGAATTCGGGTATATTATCTTGAGATATCAACAACTATTAAGCTCAAAAACATAATAAATAACTCTATTTCATAGAGTTATCACACCCCAAACTTGAGTCATTGCTCGTCCTCCAATAATGTCACAATTAACACAAGAAACAACACACAATAAGACTCAAAACACAAAACAGAAAAAACAGTTTGGTTGCTAACAAGTTGATTCTCCATCCTCAAAAGTGCTTATTAATTCCCAGCTCATTTTCAAAATCAACAGTCATTAAATATCAACTCTGCCCTATATGAGCTCACTCCCAAATGAGATTCCTCTAAAGGTGTGTGTGTGAGACTATAGCTAAGCATCTTTGAATCACTTAGGTTACTCAAACCATGATCATTGAACCTGGCTAGTGATTTAATAGGCTGAATGCATAACTCCCTCTCCACTAGTATTAGTTTACCAAACACCTAAGGTTAGACATGTTTCATTGATTACTACTTTGGGCATTGTTCTGGGTGCATGTATTTGTAAATTTTTTTTTAATTATCATGTCACTGTTACCTTTTTACACGAATGTTAACATTGGTGATGAAGAAATCCAATTACTCAACAATGTCATAATTCAGATTTGCTATAGCATACTCATATTTTGAACCACTATTTGACACAAAAGTATACATGGGGTTTATGTTACTCCTGGTTACTAGGTGGCGCTGAATAGCGGAGTTCTTTATTCATAAGAGCTTTATATATCTATATATATATATATATATATATATTTTACATTCATATCTTCAAACATCAACCCTTTTTAAGATATCACTACTTTAAATACACGTCACTCACCCCAAAATGTTTGGTTTCCCAAAGTTTCGCTTCAAAGGCTTCACACAATCAGTTCTCAAATCTCAAACTCTCACAGTGACTTGAAGTTTCCTAAGCTTTCCATAAGAACAACAAAGCTACAATCTAATGTGCATCATTCCGAGTAATCTCATTCAAGGAGCAAACAAAAAATAACCATCATCAATACTCAACTCATGCCAATTCATTCCATAATCTGAAAATTTCAAAACACTACTACTCTTCATAGAATTTCTTCTATCCAACTTTGCTATAGCAAAACCAGAGCATTTATTTCACACACAACCAAACCAAAGCAAAAAAAAATTTTTTTTTTTAAATATTTATCAAATAAAACCATCAAAATAAACACACAAAGAAAAAAAAAAATCAAAACCATAACTACTATAGCAACCCCCCCCCCCCCACATAACAAACCAACATACAAAGACAAAACAAAAACACAAATATAAAGAAACACCACTCCATAACAAACCAACACACAAAGACAAAACAAAAACACAAATATAAAGAAACACCATTCCATAACAAACCAAACCACAACAAACCAAACCACACCTACACACCTCTAAACTTAAACTAAGCAGTGTCCTCATTGCTGGGGAACAACACACGAAGAAACTAAATAATAGAAATCAAAATAAAGCAAAAAGAAAGCAAAGTTCAGAATTCCCTGTGGAAAAGGAAAAATAACTGGACCATTTAGTCATCCTCGCTGTCCTCCTCAGCGTCTTCTGAATTCTCCTCAACGACAATTGGCTCCAGCACATGCTCCAGAACACGAGAAATGGAATACAGGCTTTGTGAAGTTCTTTTGCAAGGATTTCTTCAAAGTCAAATCTCGTTGTTTGGCATAAATCCAACATTACTGCTGTTGTGCATGCATTTGCTGTAGCATTTTCATGCTTTGATATTGCCGAACTTCTGTTAGGCTCATGCGTTGCTTCGGCAATTTTAGTGACTGGGTCAGTTCAGCATGGACAGGTCCTCTACTACTCGATGCGGCAGCATTGCGGCTAGTGGTGGCTTATGGGGCTTGGCCTGGCTCTTTGTCATCACTAGATGGTGGCTCCCGATTTCCTCCGGGCAAGTTTATCTGTGTGATCCGTGCTATAGCAATGGTGGTAATGGCCAATTGTTGTGTAAGACTAATCCTCGGGATTGTCAATGTGCCTTGGGTAAAAACCATCCAGACGGTGCCGACCACACACACATTTGGAAGAGCAAACTCCAACCATTCTTCAATGGCATTAGTAGCATACTTTGTGTGCAAATCATCAGCCTTTTCCAAACCATAGAACTAATTGATGTTGTCCTTATCGATTGGCACTTGCACAACCCGCACATACACTGTCCTTTGCTAGTTCTCTGTGAAATGGGCATAAAATTCTCTGACTATGGGCACCACAGCATCGGTTGGATGAGCGCAAAACTGCCACAAATGGTGCTTGGCAATTACCGAGTGGATGAATTCATCATAACCCATTGTTGGGGTGTTTTGCAGCTGGAACCACTTTTCAAGGCAAAAGGACTGGCCGATGTGAATTTGTTATACATGTCTTCTGCCTCATCAGATTGGAATGTGCGGTAGCTTGTGGTTGTATCCTTTGGTCTCCTACCGGATTGCTTGTGAGTTGACTTCTTTGTGCGAGGAATTTTGACATAGAGGGATGATGTTGTATCCTTTGGTCTGGGTAGTGTGGGCTAGGCACGGTGTTGTCGATGACTGGTCGTTGGCTAGTCTAGTGAGTTGGTTGATCGGTGCCTGGGCTGGGTAAATGGCTGGTGAGCTGGCTTGGTGTGTTGGCAAGCTGGACACGGTCAGTTGGCTAGGTTGGTGGAGTCGGTGCCTGGACAGTGGCTGGACACGGTTAGCTGGCGCAGTATGGGCTGGGTCAGTAGACACGATGCTTGGGCTGGTGAGCTGGAGCGGTGTGGACAGTGAGCTGGCACAGTATGGTGGCATGGTGTGGTCAGTGGCTAGACTTGGTGAGTTGGGTAAGTGGAAATGAAAATATGGCTTTTGGGTTTACGGCGCAGAGGAAAAATGGGGTCTTGTAGGGGTTTTTTTTAATTTAATTTAATTTATTATTATTATTATTATTTTACTTTTACTCAGAACCCGTGCTATGAAGTTTGGCATTCTCACTGCTGCCCGAATTTGCTACAGCTTTGCTGTAGCACACTTATTTATCATAAACAAATAATATGGCAAAATCACCAGAATTTGCTGCAAAAACTGCACCACAAAAAGAAAGAAATTTTTTTTTTCAAGAACAGAGTGGAACAAGAAAAAAAAAAACTAGAAATCAAGAAAAATAACAACTCAAATGTAATTGAAAGAATTAAAAATATAGGGTTGCCTCCTTCAAGCGCTTGTTTTAGAGTTTTTAGCCTGACCATATGGTAATTTTATCATCCTGTAGCGAGATGGATGTTTTCTGATGGCTGAAACCATCACCTCAGTAATGCTCAAGTCACTATCCGTTAACTTTGAAAGTTATCTCTGAGTTTGTTGCAGTAATCTCCATTACTTCATGCGGATAAACTTGAACTACCAGAAAGGGCCCTGACCATCTTGATTTTAACTTCCCTGGAAACAACTTCAATCTTGAGTTGAAGAATAGAACCTGTTGTCCTGCTTGAAATTGCCTTGAAATAATTCTGCTATCATGCCATTTTTTTGTTTTTTGTTTGTATAACCTTGGACTCTCATAAGCTTGCAAACGGAATTCAACCATCTCGTTCAGTTGCAACAACCTCTGCTCTCCTACTAGTTGGAGGTCCATGTTTAGTTGCTTGATTATCAAATATGCCTTGTGCTCTAATTCCACTGGTAGATGACATGCCTTCTCGAAAACCAATCGGAACAGTGACATTCCCAGTAGTGTTTTGAATGCTGTTCTGTATGCCTAAAGTGTATCATCAAGCCTCAACGATCAATCCTTGCGATTTGGGTTGACCACTTTTTCTAAGATCTTCTTTATCTCTTGGTTTGAAATTTCTACCTGCCTACTGGTTTGTGGTTGGTATGTTGTAGCAATCTTGTGTTTCACTCCATACCTGCCCAAAAGATTCTCAAACTGTTTGTTACCAAAATGAGTTCCTTCATCGCTAATGATCGCTCTAGGTTTCCCAAAACGGGTGAAAATATTCTTGTGAAGGAATTTCACAACTACCTTGGAATTGTTTGTCTGGAGTGCCATGGTTTCCATTCACTTGGAGACATAGTCGACCGCTACCAAAATATATTGGTTCCCATAAGATGGAGGGAATGGCTCCATGAAATCAATGCCTCACGTCAAATAGTTCGACTTCCAGAATGTTGTTCAAATGCATTTCATGTCGGCTGAAGATGTTGCCTACCCTTTGACATATGTCACACGTTTTTGTGAACTTATAAGCATCTTTGAATAAAGATGGCCAATAAAATCCCGATTGTAGGACCTTGGTTGCTATTCTTATTCCTTCGAAGTGTCCACCGTAAGGGGAAGAATGACAATGCTGCAAAATACTTTGAAATTCCTCCTCTAGAACACATCTCCTGATAATCTGGTTAGCATAGTGCTTGTAAAGAAAAGGCTTATCCCATAAATAAAACTTTAGCTCATGCAAGAATTTCTTCCATCTCTGACTAGTCATCTCTAGTGGAAACAGCCCACTGACTATATAATTAACAAAATCTGCATACCAAGGGGCAGTAGCTTATTGCACGACTAAAAGTTGCTCATCAGGGAAAGTATCCTGAATGGACTCCTTCTTCTCAACTTCAGATCTGGCATCAAGTCATGATAGATGATCTGTAACCTGATTTCGGAACCTTTTCGGTCTCTAATTTCCAAATCAAATTCTTGTAGGAGCAACAATCACCTGATCAATTGTGTTTTAGCATATTTCTTAGCAATTAGGTACTTAATCACTGAATGGTTTTTGTAAACTATTACATTGGTGCCCATTAAATACGTCCTGAACTTATCAAATGCAAATACCATTACGTAATCCTCCGAAAATTTTCAAATTTTCAAATTAAAAAAAAAAAAAGGATTACACGTCGGACATTAGTCGAGGATTACACGACGGACATAATGTCCGTCGTGTAATCCGAGAATTACATGATTACATCCTCGTGTAGTCGAAGGATTACACGACGGACATTTGTAATCATGTAATCCTCCGAAAATTTTTAAAATTTTCAAAAAAAAAAAAAAAGGATTACACGACGGTTCTAAAAACCGTCGTGCAATCCTAAGATTACACGACGGTTTTAAGCAAAACCGTCGTGTAATCCTCCGAAAATTTTCAAAATTTTCAAATTTCATGCTTTGGAATTCGGACGAAAACCCATTACTTAAATACACTTTCCTCTTCATTTATCATTATTTTCATCTTCAACACTTTAGACAACTCAAACTTTTCTCCTTCCCACCTCCTTCACCCGCCCCCCCAACTTAAAATCCGGTTACGCCGCCGCTACCACTTCAAACTTGTCCCAAACCGCCGCCATGGCCCCGATTTTTTTCCGCCCCCGCTGCCGTTGCCACCACCTCTCTCTCCCCGTGTTCCCATCAAGGCCGTGACTATTTTTCTTTAAGGAAAAGTAATGTGACTTACATATTACTCAATTTCTTATTTTCTAACAAAACTACGAACACAAAATACTTTAATAACTTGCGTGGAGTGTAATTTGTAGTGTTATGGTTTTGGGAGTCATTGACCCATGGGAGGACCTCGTCCTTTATTTTGATCCTTTTCGGGAGAAGAAACGATACGATTTTACTGAACTCATAAACATGTAAGGCAATTTTAAAATGCTAATTTTTTTTTTGTTAATCTTAATTATATGCATATTAATTAGCTTGAACTTTATCAATTTGCTAGGGCCCTAACGGATTGGAAGATTACGGTCGGCGAAGGAATTAGAAGGAGATGAGATTGTAAAACGAAAATCTCGAACCGGCCTTGTCCTCTCTAAGAGGGAAGTGTTGAATGTGGTTATTTCATTTTAGGTTTTATGAGGGAAATAGTATTAAATGGAATTGACGTACTTGAAAGTAAATAATTTTTCACTTCTGATGATTTAGATTTGATTAAGGGTGAATGATGTGGTCATGTAATGGAATTCGTTAATTATGACATGTAATCTTTGTAATATATAATAATTGGTATGTTTTTACCTTGATTAATGTTGTTAATATCTTGAATTGTCTCTTGATTTTTGCCATTTCACAAGAGAGTCCAAAACTTTACACGACGGTTCACTCTGGACCGTGGTGTAAAGTGGACTTTACACCACGGTCCTCGTTATGTTCACCGTGTAAAGTCCGCTTTACACCACGGTCCTCGATATGTCCGTCGTGTAAAGTCCGCTTTACACCACGGTCCTCGATATGTCCGTCGTGTAAAGTTCCTTTACACGACGGTCCTCGTTATGTCCGTCGTGTAAAGTCCGCTTTACACCATGGTCCTCGTTATGTCCGTCATGTAAAGTCCGCTTTACACCACGATTTTTGTATTTAAATACATGATAGCACGACGGTTTTTGATCGTCGTGTAAAATTGAGATACCACGACGGTTCATATAACCGTCGTGGTATCTTCCACGACGGTGGATTACATGACGGTTCTGTAACCGTCGTGTAAACTTTGCACAACGGTCAAAAACCGTCGTGTAAACTGTAATTTTTAGTAGTGCCTATTCTTCAAAACGTTGGCTAGCTGTGATGGAGACATGGAGAGCTCAAATGCGTGGAAGGTGGCTGACCCAATTCAAGTTCCTGTTGGTCCAGTTACAAGGGCCCGTGCCAAGAAATTCAAGGAAGCATTAAATGGGCTGATTCATGAAATTTGGAATCAAGTCAATTTATGCAAGCCCATTGACCACGGCTCACGTCAACCTCAAAGGTGCATCAATTTGATCCAGATCTTAGAAGAGTCCACGAATTTGGCATGATCTAGGCTAATGAAGAATTTCGGAAACTTTCCCATTTTGGGCACATGTGGCTGATTTGTTAGCTCAAGTTGCCAAAACGAATTTATTGCACTTTCCCTTAAGTTTTGGGCATGTAATTGGCTGATAATCAGCCATTAAAACATTCATTTTTGTTGGTTTTTATTTAGGGTAAATTAGGGTTAGTTATTACATTTAAATTTGTCAACTTTCCTTTTCTAGTTTTAGGAAATTCCCTCTGATTTTTTGGACGAATTTCCTTAGGAAATTCTGATTGTAATTTGGCCTATAAATAGGCATTTTCATGATTAATGAGAGGACTTTTGGCTGAAAAATTTTCTGAAAGGTGAATTCTTTCTTTGGTTCTTTGACGAACTATTCGAACTTATCGGAATTTGTCTGTGGCGTTCAAAACCGACTTATCAATCAAGCCTTCCATCCTTGATTGTGGCGTCTTCGATATACCAAGGTTCTTGCTTCGATATAAGCAACGGGTCGAGGTGATTTCATTCCAAATCTGAAGTAGAAGCGGTCTTGGTGCCTTCTTTATTGATAACGGGTTTCGTCAGTATATTGGCGAGGTTCCTATCATTTGGTATCAGAGCCTAGGCTCTAGGTCAGGTTTGTCTATCCTTTAATTGTTTTTTTTTTGTTTTTGTTTTTTTTCTCCAATCCCAGTTCATTTCAGTTTCTGATTAAAAAAAATCGAATTCAAAAAAAAAAAAAAACGTCAAAAGAAGAAAAGAGAAGAACATAAAAAAAAAAGGGAAACAGAAAGGAGTCTGAAAAAAAAAACGTCAAAAAAAAAAAGAACAGAAAAGAAAAGGAAACGGAAAGTAGTCTGTTAAAAAAAAAAAAGGAACGTTTTCCTTAGTAACAGAGGCGATAAAGAATTTTTTTTTGGTTCAATTTTCATGAACTTACCCGCGTCTCTTCATCTCTTTTGCTGAATTTGTGCCTGGACAGATTCTGATTGTTGTTTGTGTATTTCCAAAAGAACCAAAAGAGGGAATAAACGAGTGGAAAAAGGCAAGAGTGGTGAGATAATTCGAGGGTAAGAGCCATTAGGTCGAGTGTAACACGAGTGAACGGAGTGATCAATTGTTTGAGTGAAACACGTGAGGCAAAGAAGTGAGGTCCTTCTTTTATTATTATTATTATTTTTATCTAACGTGGTTTTGCAGGTTATAAAAAAAAAAATGAATCCGAATCAAGAAAGTGAAGCTGACGATGACCTTCCACCACAAAACATCCCAAATCTCCAATTGCAAGCATTAATGGGGCAAATGGAACGGTTGTTGACACGTGCATTAGAGCCTATTCAGGAGAAATTGGATGAGGTTGATGCTAGAACACGTAACAGGCAGCCACTAAACGTGCGAAATAGGCGTAGGGGTGGACGTGTTATTTCGGAGGATGATGAGGAGGAAGATGAATTGGAAGAGTTGGAGGAACCACCAATTAATAGGGGCAGATTTAGGCATGGAAATGAGAATAGAAGGCATGGCAATGGGAATAGAGAAGCTAGGAACCGGGAAGATTCCGCAATGGGTGGTATTAAGATGAAGATTCCGCCATTTCAAGGGAAAAATGACCCTGAAGCTTATTTAGAGTGGGAGAAGAAGGTGGAGTTAGTGTTTGATTGCCATAATTACTCGGAATTAAAGAAGGTTAAGCTTGCTGCCATTGAATTCTCGGATTATGCGATTGTGTGGTGGGATCAGTTGGCGATGAATAGGCGACGGAACCGAGAGTACCCGATTGAGACTTGGGAGGAGATGAAAACGGTGATGAGAAAACGTTTTGTGCCCAGCCATTACTACCGGGAATTGTACAAAAGGTTGCAAGGACTAAGGCAAGGAAATAGGAGCGTGGAGGAGTATTATCAAGAGATGGAAATAGCCATGATACGAGCCAATGTTGAAGAAGATCGAGAAGCAACAATGGCGAGATTTTTGCAGGGGCTAAATCCGGACATTCAAGATAGGGTGGAGTTGCAACATTACGTGGAGATAGAAGACATGTTACACATGGCCATCACGGTAGAACGGCAGCTAAAGAGGAGGGGTAATTCACGTTCGAATATTAGTTTGGGGCATTCTACATGGAAGCCGAACTATGGGAAGAAAGAAGAGAAGACGGTTGCGAGAACCAAATTCGAGCCAAAACCAGCCACTACTAGCCCTCCAAACCAAGGTAAAAATGATTCATCCACCTCTCGAAACCGTGATATTAAATGTTTCAAGTGTCAAGGCAGGGGTCATATTTCAAGGCAATGTCCGAACAAAAGGGTGATGGTGTTACGGGACAACGGAGAGGTCGTTACGAACGATGAATCAGACAAGGACTCCATGCCACCTTTGGAGGACGTGGATGAAGAAGAATTTGCTGCCCAAGGAAAGTTGTTGGTCACTCGACGAGCCCTTAGTTTGCAAGCCAAAGAGGACAAAGAAGAGCAACGTGAGAACATTTTTCACACTAGGTGCCACATGCGGAATAAGGTATGTAGTGTGATAATTGATGGAGGTAGTTGTACGAATGTTGCTAGCACTTCTATGGTTGATAAATTAGGGCTGCCAACGACCAAGCATTCTCGGCCATACAAGTTGCAATGGTTAAATGATAGTGGCGAGGTAAAGGTAACCAAACAAGCGCTAATTTCGTTTCGCATTGGTAGATATGAAGACGAAGTTTTGTGCGATGTAGTTCCAATGCAAGCCGGGCACTTGTTGTTAGGTCGACCATGGCAATTTGATCGTCAAGTCAAACATGATGGTTACACAAATAAATATTCTGTTGTGCACAATCAAAGAACATTCCCTCTTGTACCAATGACACCTAAACAGGTTCACGAAGATCAAGTGAGGTTACAAAAGGAGAGTGAACAAAAAGGAGAGAATGAGAAAAAGAAAGAGAAAGAGGGTAAAAAAACCGAGTGTTAGAGTGCGGAGAGAGAGTTCGGCCAGAGTGGGAAAAAAGATAGAGAGGCCGAGAAAAAGGAAAGCAAATGAGCGAAAAATGAGAGGGCCAATAAAAAAGAAGATTCGGCCAATGAGGTAAAAATTGAGAGAAAAACGAATTTCTATGCAAGAATGAGTGATGTGAAGAAAGCTTTGTTTTCTAATCAGCCAATGATTTTACTCATGTACAAGGAGGCGTTATTAAACACTAATGATTTTGATTCCACCTTGCATAGTTCTGTTGTTTCTCTTTTGCAGGATTACGAGGATATCTTTCCCGAGAAAACACCGTAAGGATTACCTCCAATCCGCGGGATTGAGCATCAAATTGAGTTCGTACCCGGAGCTGCCATTCCAAACCGACCAGCCTATAGGAGTAATCCCGAGGAGACGAAGGAACTCCAACGACAAGTAAGTGAGTTAATGGAGAAGGGATACGTGAGAGAAAGCATAAGCCCGTGCGCCGTACCAGTTTTACTTGTGCCGAAGAAGGATGAGACTTGGAGGATGTGCGTTGATTGTCGAGCCATCAACAACATCACGGTAAAGTATCGACATCCCATTCCTCGCTTGGATGACATGTTAGATGAATTGCATGGTGCTTGTGTATTTTCGAAAATTGATCTGAAAAGCGGATATCATCAAATTCGTATGAGAGAAGGAGATGAGTGGAAGACGGCTTTCAAAACAAAACAAGGTTTGTATGAGTGGTTGGTAATGCCTTTCGGTTTAACCAATGCGCCTAGCACATTTATGCGTTTAATGAACCATGTTTTGCGAGCTTTTATTGAAAAATTTGTCGTGGTTTATTTTGATGATATTCTGATCTATAGCAGCAACTTGGATGATCATATTGAACATTTGAAACTTGTTTTAGATGTTTTAAGGAAGGAAAAGTTGTATGCTAATTTTAAGAAGTGTACCTTTTGCACAGATAAGCTTGTGTTTCTTGGTTTTGTTGTTAGTGCTCAAGGAATACAGGTTAATGATGAAAAGATTCGGGCAATCCAAGAATGGCCGAGTCCCACAAGCATTGGAGATGTAAGGAGTTTTCATGGACTTGCCAGCTTTTACCGACGATTTGTAAGGGATTTCAGTACTTTGGCTGCACCGCTCACAGAAGTAATAAAAAAGAACGTTGGGTTCAAGTGGGGAAAAGAGCAAGAGAAGGCGTTTCAACTTATTAAGCATAAGCTTACTCATGCTCCTTTACTTGCTTTACCAGATTTTTCTAAAGCATTTGAAATTGAATGTGATGCTTCTGGTGTAGGTATAGGTGCCGTGCTGATGCAAGGAGGACGGCCAATCGCGTATTTCAGCGAAAAATTGAGTGGGGCAACACTAAATTACCCGACTTACGACAAGGAGTTGTACGCGTTGGTTCGAGCATTGAAGACTTGGCAACATTACTTATGGCCGAAAGAATTCGTGATTCACACTGATCACGAGTCATTGAAACATTTGAAGGGGCAACAAAAGTTGAACAAAAGGCATGCCCGCTGGGTTGAATTCATCGAGACATTTCCTTACGTCATCCGATACAAGCAAGGTAAGGAAAATGTGGTTGCGGATGCACTTTCTCGCAGGTACGCCTTACTCTCTATTCTTGATGCTAAACTACTTGGTTTTGAGCATATTAAGGACTTATACCCTTTGGACCAAGATTTTAGTGAGGAATATCAAGCTTGTGAGAAACACACAGTGGGAAAATTTTATAGGCACGATGGATTTTTGTTTCGGGAGAATAAGCTTTGTGTGCCTAATTGTTCTTTGAGAGATCTGTTAGTAAGAGAATCACATGGTGGTGGATTGATGGGACATTTTGGGATTGCTAAAACTTTAGCTGTTTTGCAGGACCACTTCTTTTGGCCACATATGAAAAGAGATGTTGAAAGGATTTGTGGTAGATGTGTCCCGTGTAAGCAAGCTAAATCGATAGCACAACCCCATGGTTTATACACACCTTTACCAATTCCTAGTGAACCATGGACTGATATTTCAATGGACTTTGTGTTAGCTTTACCTAGGACCAAACGAGGGAAGGATAGTGTGTTTGTGGTTGTAGATCAATTTTCTAAGATGGCACATTTTATTCCCTGTCATAAGACTGATGATGCTTCTCATGTTGCTGAATTGTTCTTTCGGGAGATTGTGAGGATACATGGAATGCCTAGAACAATTGTTTCGGATAGAGATGCTAAGTTCTTGAGCTACTTTTGGAAGACTTTGTGAAGTAGGTTAGGTACAAAATTGTTGTTTTCTACTACTTGTCACCCACAAACTGATGGTCAAACTGAGGTAGTAAATAGGACTTTGTCAACTTTATTAAGGGCGATCATTAGTAAGAACATTAAGACATGGGAAGATTGTTTACCGCACGTTGAGTTTGCATATAATCGTTCTGTCCATTCTGCTACTAAGTATTCACCTTTTGAGATTGTTTATGGTTTTAATCCTTTGTCTCCATTGGACTTATCACCAATACCTGTTTCTGAGCGTGTTAATTTAGATGGCAAAAAGAAGGCTGATTTTGTTAAGCAGATTCATGAGAAAGCAAGACTCAACATTGAGCGAAGAACGGAACAATATGCAAAGCAAGCCAACAAGGGGCGACACAAGCTAATTTTCGAACCCGGAGATTGGGTATGGTTGCACTTCAGAAAGGAGCGCTTTCCGGAACAAAGGAAGTCAAAGTTGCTACCACGAGGAGATGGTCCATTTCAAGTCGTTGAAAGAATCAATGACAATGCTTACAAATTGGATCTGCCAGGTGAGTATCATGTACGTGCTACCTTCAATGTTTCTGATTTAAGTCCCTTTGATGCAGGAGATGATTTGAGGACAAATCCTTTTCAAGAGGAGGGGAATGATGGAGACATGGAGAGCTCAAATGCATGGAAGGTGGCTGACCCAATTCAAGTTCCTGTTGGTCCAGTTACAAGGGCCCGTGCCAAGAAATTCAAGGAAGCATTAAATGGGCTGATTCATGAAATTTGGAATCAAGTCAATTTATGCAAGCCCATTGACCACGGCTCACGTCAACCTCAAAGGTGCATCAATTTGATCCAGATCTTAGAAGAGTCCACGAATTTGGCATGATCTAGGCTAATGAAGAATTTCGGAAACTTTCCCATTTTGGGCACATGTGGCTGATTTGTTAGCTCAAGTTGCCAAAACGAATTTATTGCACTTTCCCTTAAGTTTTGGGCATGTAATTGGCTGATAATCAGCCATTAAAACATTCATTTTTGTTGGTTTTTATTTAGGGTAAATTAGGGTTAGTTATTACATTTAAATTTGTCAACTTTCCTTTTCTAGTTTTAGGAAATTCCCTCTGATTTTTTGGACGAATTTCCTTAGGAAATTCTGATTGTAATTTGGCCTATAAATAGGCATTTTCATGATTAATGAGATGACTTTTGGCTGAAAAATTTTCTGAAAGGTGAATTCTTTCTTTGGTTCTTTGACGAACTATTCGAACTTATCGGAATTTGTCCGTGGCGTTCAAAACCGACTTATCAATCAAGCCTTCCATCCTTGATTGTGGCGTCTTCGATATACCAAGGTTCTTGCTTCGATATAAGCAACGGGTCGCGGTGATTTCATTCCAAATCTGAAGTAGAAGCGGTCTTGGTGACTTCTTTATTGATAACGGGTTTCGTCAGTATATTGGCGAGGTTCCTATCAAGCTGCCCACCTGATTCTCCAAAGTCCTCAATGATGTAGCTTGACTCTGAATAATGGCTGATTGATTCTGAAAGATATCATATTTCTTTGCCATGTACTTTTTGAGCAGTGCCTCAATGAGATTCGATTGTTCTTGAGGTTATTGCTTTTGGTGTTGATGCTGTTGGAAACCTGGGGGTTTATAGGTTTGCTGGGCCCTGCTAAAGAATTAGCTCCTTGATTTGCCCAAAAGAAATTCGAATGCTGCCTCCAACCTGGGTTATAGGTGTTGGAATATAGGTTATTATTCATGTTAAAGGTTGTTCACGTAGCAACCCGAGGTTAGGTTGGCTGGGCAATTTTCAAATGAATACCCCTCACCACAATAAACACAAGCAATGTCAATAGCTTGTACTGAATTTGCTCCTGTTGCCATGTTCATGGATTTCAATATGTTGGACAAAGAAAAGACTTGAGTTGCTAATGCTGTAACAGCATCTACCTCATGAACTCCTGCCACGCGTCTTCCTGTAGCAACTATCTCAGTAGGCCACTGGTAGTTGTTATCGGACATTCTCTAAAAAATTTCACATGCCTCATTGTAAGACTTCACAAGAAGAGCCCTATTTGCTAATGCATCCACAATACATCAAGTTTGAGCATTAAGTCCATTGTAAACGGTCTCCATTTGTATCCAATGGGGAAGTTCGTGGTATGGGCACTTTCTTAACAACTCTTTAAAACGCTCCCATGATTCATATAAAGCTTCTCTCTCCATCTATTGGAATGATGTGATGTCATTTCTGAGCTTGGCATTTTTGTTTGGAGGGAAGTATTTCACCAAGAATTTCTCAGCCAAATCATTCCACATTGTTACCGAATTTGGTGGTAAAGAATTCAACCATGCACTAGCTTTGTTCATTAGAGAATAAGGAAATAACTTGAGGCGAAGGGCTTCTTCAGTTACACCTGGTAGCTTGAAAGAATCACTCACTTCAATAAACAATTTGAGATGCAGATGAGGATCTTCTATTGGCATCCCACTGAATGTCCCACTGTTTGGAGCATCTGAAACATAAAAGGCTTCAACTCAAATTGTTGTGTTTGAATTTCTGGTCTAACAATGCTTGAATGCAGCCCGTGTAACATGGGTACATCATAATCTGTAATTGCTCTGTCTCTGTCATCTGCCATTGCTACAGCATTGTTAACATTATTATTTACTATTGCTCCCTCAGCTTTTTTTTGCATTCTTGCAACACCCTGTTGTTTCCGTCTTCTTGCTCTAAAGGTTCTTTCAATCTCCGAATCCAAGGGAACCAAGTTTGTGTCCCTTGGCCTATTCATGCAAGAGAATTACACCTAGCAGAAGAAACAACCAAAGTTGAATTAGACTAAGAAGAGCACAATAAAAAAAAAAAATTGGTTTCTATAATAGCAATTTTCAATAATTACAATCCCAGGCAACGGCACCAAAAACTTGTTCGCAAAAACTATGTACACAAATATGCTACAGAAGTATACGTAATTGAACAAGTAATACAGTTGTGAGTAAAGTATCGTCTCCACAGGGATTGAATTACTAAAAATTAATTACAAAACCAATTGCTTCTAAAATAAATTGGAGAATGAGATTAACACTATAATCATAGAAAATTACGTAAATAAATGGGTGTGTAAGAAAAATGCAAACAAAATGATAAAACTTAGTAGGATCTAAAGCTTAGACCGTAAATCAATGATGTGTAATGGCTAAAATTACTAATTTTCCCTCGGTTGAAAATTTGACCACGAATGATGTAGTAATGCTATAGCAAAATTAATCCAGTCAATCTAAAATTCTACAAAATCCTCTTCCGAATGAATTTTGCCTTTAAATCAATAAACATATTCCTATACATTCCAGTTTTCAGAACCTAAAAATTAAACACCAATTTTAATCCGTTGTACAAGAGAACAATATATTCCTATACCATCCACTTGTATTATCCTAGTTAGATCCAACTAAAAGCAATCTTCCCAAAATTAATTTCAGTTTATTGTCCCCAACAATTGATGGCCAGTCAATCAATAGAAAATAAATGCACAACACACTTGAATAAACCGAATAAAAATTACTAAGCAATTAACATAACAACCAATCTTCATTACAACCTCGGTTCCATCAATAATCCTAGCTAAAGAAATTAGTTTATACTTAGTGTAAGGAAATTAAAACTAACAAGAACCACCCATGAATTCATGAATCACAGAGAGAAAAACAAGAAAATCCCAAAGACTCTGGGTAAACTAAAATTAAAAAAAAAATTAGGAGATGAGCATGCGTGATGTCTTGGGTTCTCCTATCCAACCAATAGACCAAGGGTGGATTTTATTACTCGCTTCTCAAATTTTTCATATCTCTCCCCGTGCACCTTTTTCTCTTTTTCTCTCCTCTGTTTCTCATAGCTTCTACTTTCCTAAAAATGGCGAGTCTCCGCCTCTCTCATTGGTGTGCAGTTCTTTTCTTAACCTTTATATACTATGGTAAATTGAGGTACCCCAGGTATACGTGTTCCTCCATTAGCTAATGCTGGTGACACCATAAATACAGCTGTCTGATTCTTATAAAGTAGGCAAGTAAGCCAACTACCAGCTATAAAGAGAGAATTTCGTCAACTTGCACTTTTTACTGTTTCTCCACTACTGCAGCATTGCTATAGCATTGGTGTAGCATCGGTTGTCTTCCAGCTTCTCATTTAATTGTCTCTGCTTTTCCAAAGGGCCTTCATCTATTCTCCACTTTGAGCTCCTATAGGGTAAAGGATAGAATTAAATTTGTAAACCAAATTCATATTTAAGGCTAAAATTATCCGCAATTATGTACCCTTTTTTAGCTAAGGAAAAACTACTTAGTATTCTGTAAAATGCTAAGAATTTAGATACATTATCTTGAGACATCAACAATTATTAAGCTCAAAAGCATAATAAATAACTCTATACTTTATTTCATCGAGTCATCAAGTTGATCTAAGAAGTTTCAAAAGCAACCTAATACAAGCATGCAAATTCATGTTTATGGTACATATATCCTTCAAAGTACCAATCAAATAAGAAATTGACTTTAAAACGTTATAAATCCCTACCCCCACCTTAAGCCTTTAGAAAGAAAACTAAAGAACAATTCAATGGAACCTATATCATATAGCTCAAATTAAAAATTATGCACAAGTTAGCATTGAAATTTTAATGTTAGTTCAATAGATATCTTCACACTTGCAACATCCAAGCATTATTATCTTAAGAAATTTTAACTGTTGAGAATTCTAACCAAGGAGGATAATCTAAGAGTGCTATCAAGCAAATAAAGGAAATATATTAACAAGAGGAAGTAAAAGTTCACCTACCATTGTAGCACATTCTTTTGCAAGGCCAGGTCCAATTGTAACATGCAAGCCGGGGCTACTATGTGCTTCATCCAAGTCCAATTAATTATACAATTGATGAACATATTAGGATTTTTGCCTCACTAATATAAACTGAAAATTTTAAGTTTTTATTGAGCTCTAAAAAAAGAAGCAACAAATCAAAGCCTCACCTCATTTATGGAATTCACAATAATGCGGAACTACAATTCCACTCGTGTGGAATCAAAAAAACAAATACAAAGTCATATGCTTTTTAAACTTCTTGGTACTTGTTTTTAGCTTCGGGTTCATCTTTATTCGTATCTGAGTAGTGTTGCTTTGCAATATGGAAGGTAACAATCAAAAAATCAAATCAATGGATTGATCACATTTTATATAACACGCTATATGAGTTTCTTACATTCTTACGGGAGACAAAATTAGTAAAATTAGAATAAGAACTTTCAAGTGGCTCACATATGGTCATATAAGAAGGACATTAGGTCTCTTTGATTCCAATAACCATATATATATATATATATATGAAAATTATTATTTCATGATAACAAAGCCAATTTTAGGTGATATTTGTATTTAGAAACATACCACTTTCATTATTTGAATAGAAGCAAAACATGTTCTTGGTCATTTTAAACATGTGAATAGGCCAAAAACATATTCTATACCTTTCTTTGGTAACTTAGCAATAAAATTATGATAAACCAACAAGGTCATAGTAATCTCTTGAAGCCATGGCTAAAAAAAAGGGCGAAAACCAACAAAAGCTCCATAGTTATGTCAAGTTCACCGAAAAATGTACAAAACAAATAACTACTTAATAATTCACAAAATACCAAATAATGCTCGTTCAAACATATTCTAGTCTGCATTACTTTTGATATTGAAGCATAAAATTAAGTACCTTATTGAAATTTGAAATTTAATTTGCAAGGCTTTTATTTCTCATTGATTATACTCCTCCTTTGTTCACCCAACAACCACATAATCACAATTCACAACTCCACAATCAAAACATCAAACGTAAAAAAAAACACAAAAAACAAATTCCAGTCATCTCAAAACCAACATTTTCTGACAAGTTATGGACCTCTGTGACTCTGTTTCTTTTGAATGAACTTCTAGGAGGAGTAAAATTTAATGGCACCTCTGATGCCTTAGAATTCATCCAACTACAACCAAAAAAAAAAAAACAAAAATTAGAGTACACAATGAAAATCTCTTTGTTTTTGCATATACATATGTATAGTTATATATGTATATGTGTGCATAGATATCTTGAAAATTTCACCCACAAAATCAAAACAAACCAAACAAAATAGAAATTGTAAGACCCGAAATTTTGTAGACTTGTAATCTCCTTGTTTATAAGGAATTAGAGTCTAATTTATGTATTTATGAAGTGTTATATGAAAAATTATGAATAATAATGAGAAATTCATAATTTTATTCAAACGATGTTCGGATCCTCATTTAATGATTTTGAGACTCAATTAATGTTTTACGAGCCAAGAATAAGGTTTCTAAAGGAAAAAAGAACGAAAAAGGATGAAATTTTACGAAAGTCAAAAGTTTGACCAAAAAGTCAAAGGGTTGACCAAAAAGTCAAAGGGTTGACCAAAAAATCAAAGTTTGACCGTATCGGGTCACAACGTCGACTTTACAAGTATGATGAAGGAATATGGAAATAATTTCCGAAAATGAAGTTTTATAAGCCGTAAATCCACCCTAGAAAAATCAAGCACACCGAAAAAGAATTAAGGGTAAAAAGGTCTTCGAAAAATTGGAGAAAGAGAGTTTTGGTCCAAAATTTACATGGAAGAATTTTTGGATCAAAATATAAAATAAGAATGCTCATCACAGTATTGGAAATAACTGTAGAGCGCGAAAGGAGCCGTGAAAGAACGAGATGGCCAAACAAGGCCTTGGAAGAGCTAGTGGAAGATGACATCAATTCTTGACATCACCTTCCACTAACTCAAAGTTGCATCATGTGAATTTTTACCATACATGATGGCCGGCCATACATGGGAGACAAAAAGGAAAAGAAAAAAATGGGAAAGCCTTAAATTAAGGAGAAAAGGTGCACCAACTTTTGTCCATCAAGTCTAGTCACTTTTTGCTTAAAATAATAGACTAAAACCCATGCTTATCTCCCTTGGAAATCCGGCAGCCATCAAGCCCCCTACCCCCCACAAAGTTCGGCAATTAGAAGGGAAAGGAAGGAGATTTGGTTTGGTTGTGAATTAAGTGGTCATTCATTTCCAACTAAAGCCTAACCAAACAAGTACACATGCCCATGCCTATGACTCACCATCCACTAGCCAAAGCTAGCCAAGTGGGCTGCTTTCCCTCTCCACAAATCCGGCTGCTGCACAAGGAAAAAGAAAAAAAATATATATGGAAACAAGACTTGACATAAAGCCATGAAATGAGGACAAGCAACCACTCCACCTTTTCCTTCCATCAAGGGCTGCCACTTGTCCCTCTTTTCCCTCAAATTTCAGCAGCACATGTGCCCCCCTAGACCCCTTGGATTCGGCAATTCCTATGGCCAGCCAACAGCCATCCACCTCACCCCTTTCTCTCCCCATTTTCGGCTGCACAAGGATGGGACAAGGCATGTGAAAAAGCCTTGTTTTAGGGCAAGCAATCCCTCCCATTTCCTCTCCTCAAGGCAGCCAACTCTTGCTCCCATCTTCAGAAATTTTTTCAGCACAAACCGTGGGATAGAGAGAGAAGAGAGTGAGCAAGAAAAGTGAGAAGATTTTTGGTGAATCCACCAAGAGGAGGCCGACCAAAGAGCAAGAGAGAAAGAGGAAGAAGAGGTGAGTAACTCTTGATAAATTTTTGGAGTTTTCATCCTTGATAATGCTCGGTTTTGAGGTGAGAAAAAGCTAACAAAAAAATCTCTTGGATCTCATTTTTTGAACCAAATCCGTGAGCTAAGCAAGGAAGAGTTTTGAGAGAAAAAAATTTTGGTGATTCTCCAAGCAAGTGGCCGAACCAAGCAAGAGGAGAAAAGGTGAGGAAAAACTTGATTTTTCTCCTTGTAATCTTGGATTTTTCTTTATGTTGAGGGTCGGTTTTTAGAGGAGCCTTAGAGCTAACAAAAAAATAAAATTTTTGGATCCCATTGTGTGGTGAAGCCGTGGGCTAGGAGCAAGCCAAGGAAAGAAGGAAATCTTTGGATTTTCAAAACCCTAACTTGGGTTGAGGTAAAATCTCTTAAACCTCCTTAAATCTAAGCTTTATTTAAGGTTTTTAATGATGATTTGGAATGGTTTGTAAGGACATAAGTCCATTTAATTTTCTGCCCTCATCTATGGTGTGTGTGTGCTTGATAAGGTTAGGTTGGTTGGCTGATTTTAATGCTTGATTGCTTTAAAATTTGTGCTTGAAATTGATGGATTTTTCATGCTAGAAAATAGGTTGTATGTCCCATAAGTTTAGGCCAAAGATCTGCCCTTGGCAGCCAAGAGAGCTTGCTAGAATTAGGGATGGATTTTGTGTTGATGGTATGTGATGATGCATGAGTTAGAACCATGTAACCCTAATCTTTTAATTTTCGGATTTGGGGTTGCATAAGTAGAATGAGATGGATTTATGGGTTGTAATGGGACGTTAGAAGCGCTGCTTGATGTTGTCTAAGCTCTCAATGTGATCGGTCGAGATAGATTCCGCGAATAGGACGTAAATCGAAGAGAGGAACCGAAACTGCCAATTCGGATTCGAATCTGGCCAGTTTCGGGAAAGGGTAATTTCAAGGCTCTTGGAGGCCGAATGAGATAAAAATCAAAACACAAAAATTGTTTGGAACAACTTTTCCTAGAGGACAATGCAGACAGAATCTCGAAATAAGACTCCAAAGGCCTTCGTTTTACCTCAAACCCGTGGCTGAACCCTGGGACGTTCTCCACCCAGTTTTTCAGAGTTAACCCGTTTTCAAATAAAAACTGGTACTGATCTAGGCCGAACTAGATTTTGTGCAAAACACAAAAGTTTTAGCATTTTTCGATAGCTACAACTTTCGTGAAGACAAGTTTTTTAGATTCCAAGCCGATTTTTAAACTGGGCGCGTTTTGTGAGAGACGCGCAGAGAGTCCGAAATCTAGCAAATGAGTCTCACGAAAATCTCTTCTAGAAAAATCATGAAGTGTTCTTAAATGATTATTTTAGCTTCGAAAACCGTTCCAAAGATGGTTTCCAACCCCAAATGATTTTATAAAATATTTAATTCGAAAACCATGAATTTTAAGGGCTCGGGTTTGAAATTCACATTTTTCCTATAAAGTAAAGAAAAAGAGGGTTTCAACCAAACATTTCCAAGTTAAAGAAAATAATGAAATTTAAGCCAATGAATTTTCTAATTAAAAGGGTTAGAATTTTTATAAGCAAAATGAAGGATTTTTGGAAGTTAATCACACAAGATTTTCCAAAAATAAGGAAGAGAAATTTTAAAGTAAAATTGGTAAACAAGCCGATTACGAACGGTAACCGGATATTATATCCGAGTTACAGACCCAAGGATAACCAAGGGTTGACAAAAGGTTGACACAAGGTTAAATAAGGTTAACCTTAAGGGTTATCCAACAATAACCCTAAGGGATACCCACATGTATAATTGGGCTAAGATTTAAAGGGTTAATGGAAATAACCCAATAACAAGGATATATGAGCAAAGCCCAATAAGAGAACAAGACTCTAACTAAAAAGGTTACCCAATGTAACCTCATAAGGATTTACCCAAGTTCATTATAGAATGGGGATTTTACGGCCAAGATGGATATCATGTATAGGGGACATACAACCAAAAGTAAATGTGAGTGTTGGTAGGTCGCCAACACCTTACGAAAGGATCCTGATCCTATATTTTTGGTATATCAGGAAAGTGAATTGCCGTTGCCGACAATTTAAGGAACGCGATTCTAAGGATACGGCACTAGAGGTAAGTACAAACCTCACCTGCAGTATGAAAGCTAGTAAATTATGTTCAAATATGTGGTTTTCAAATATGCTGCAATGTGTTGTGTGTTATATCTATGAATGCCATGTTTTATGAAAAGTGCTATTTTTACGAAATGCCATATTTATAAAAGGTGCTATTTTCGTAAAATACTATGTTTATAAAAAGGTGTTATTTTTACAAAAGATTATAAAAGTGCCATATTTGCAAAATGTCATGTTTATAAAAATGTCATGTTTGCAAATGCCATGAATGAAAAGAATACCATGCCATGTTATTAATGAGATAAGAAGTATGTTATCATATAGTGACATCATAGGTATGTTCACTAAAGATAAAGAACATGATAAGAAATCACAAGTAAAGTATCGTACCAACCTCCCCAAGGTGGAGGATTTTTATGATGAAGTTATGGATTCGCCCTCTCGTTGTTGTAAGAGGGTGTAATCACTTCTGTTTTCCTGGAGCAGTTAGGGACTTGCAACCCCATCTAACTGTATCTAGCGGCGCGCTATATGATAAAGGTACGTACACTAAGGGGCCCATAAGAAAGGTAAGAAAGTTAAAAGAAATGCATAAATGGAACATAAATGGTTCACGCATATGCATATGATGATGTATGTTTTTCGTAATGTTTTAAATGTTTGTGAGATTATGTTTGTGCTTACTGGGCGAAAGCTCATTCAGTTATATTTCATACTGTAGGTAAGAAACCCGCAGCTTAATGCTGGGCATTGTTGGAGCGATGTGGCGGCAGACGAAGGCAGTATGGATACCACTACGCATAGTTTCCGCAAATCTTTTGATAAGTAAAGAAGTTTTGTACATATAAGTATGTATGGTAAAGACAAATTATGCTTTACGGTATTTTGGAACTAAATACCTTAAGTAAACATTTACTCAAGTAGTAATGATATAGTATTGATGGCAAATGTTTTTATAAGTATGTTTCAAAAATATATATATATATATATATATCCCTAATTTTTCAAGTAAAGTAAGCAATTTAAGGAGTGACGGCCATACGTAGTAAGGGGGCGTCACAGAAATTAACTTCATAAATTGAAAAAAAAAAAAAAAAACATGAGTCAAATTTAAAAAAATCATCAAATTTAGAAGTGAGGCATTGGAGGATTCTGATACCATTGAAGTGAACCATTTAAGGGAAAGGCTCTGTCTTTATTGTTTTTAATTAAATGATTGAATTCAATTTTCAAGAAGAAGACATAATTTGGGGGTTAGGGTTTATATGATGGATTTGATTTTATTAGGAAATGATAGAGATAAAGAGAGTGATGGCAATGGCTGATAAACCCTAGTTTGTTAGAGAGAGATAGAAAGTGAGATAAGATCTAGTAGTTAAGCATTCAACCATGTTTCATGAGAGAAAATCTAGTAGTACAGTGACAGTAGCGCAACGGCTTTGATGGAGCACATGGCATCGACGAGGTGAAAAAGAAAAAGAAAGGAGGTTGACGGGAGGGGGGAAGGCTTCTAGCGAATGAAAGAGAGAGAAGGTAGGGCAGATTGAAAAGGAAAGAGGGAGAAGGCAGTATGGTGACGACAATGCAGGGGTGATTGCGAGCACAGGGCAGCGACAAGGGTTAGGGTTTGTGATAGGCTAGAAAGAGAGAGAAGGTTTCAAGTTCGCGGGGTTTAGATAGAGAAATTTAATTCATGAGGTTTTGAATTTCTCAAGCATATTTCATGATGATAAAAAACAGTCGTGGAAACTAGATATTTCATGACAGTCATGGAATCTTGAGTTTCCACGATCGTTTTAGGAGATATAGTTTCGTGCCGCATTTTTGTCATATCTTCCACGATAGTTTTTTAAAAATGATTGTGTAATCTCTGTCGTGTAATACAGATTTTGTAATAGTGATGGCTAGGACTTAAAGAAAATCCATTAAAGGCTATAGACCAATAAATAATTAGTATTAAGAAAAACAAAGAGAGAAAGAGAGAGAGAGAGAGATTAGAATTGGGTGCTTGTAAAGCAATAGTGTTTTGACTTTTTGATATTATTATTAAGTATTTTTTACATTTTATTTAATATATGTTATTTCTTTTGATATATTTTGCTAGATTAATAATTAAGATACATTGTTTTTGGAAAACATTCTCCATTATGTATATGTTAAGATAATACACGAGCAAATATAATCTTGAGAATAAAAACAACAATTGTTTGTTCATCAATAGTGAGTAAAGTTAGGCACTTTATTATAATAAGGTTGTGATGTTGTCTACTTCAAAATTGGAAGGATGACTTATTTGGGTCATTTATAAAGATATTACAAAATAGATACATTTATGTACTAGAAAATATATTGAACTAGAACACAATAGAATATGTTCTTTATTAAGTGCCGTTTTGATTTATTAAAAAAAAAAAAAAAAAAAACTTGCATCGTGTTAATAGATGGTTAATCTATGTGATGATCATAATCCTTAGTGGTTATAGACCTGCATCTTTTATATATTTTTTTTTAACGCAATGAGTGACGAAATTCAGTATACCAATACCTCGATGTTTTAAAGATGTGTTATATTGGGTAGTAGGGAATCTTCAATCACAGATATGGAATTATTACTTCATACTTGAAGATTAATGACATCCTCATATTATGTTAATTCGGAAATTTTGAGTGAATGAGTTCTTGTGTCCACTAGATGGTCTAAATTTTATCTTTGATTTGTTCAAAGATAAAACACTCATTAAAGAATTAGATAGAGATGTAATTGGAGAGGTTAAAATGATTTACTTCACCTAATTACTCCAATTATGGATACTCATAAAGAATGGTTTATCTCATGATAGATGGACAAATCTAATTATTTATAAGCTTCTTATAAAACTATCTATACATTATTAAAATGCAACTTTGGTTCTAATCATAACACGAACTAAAATTAACAATGATAGTTAATTAATTAATGAATTTGTTATCACTAGTAAAAAAAAAGAGGATACCACGACTGTTTTTAACCGTCATTGTATCTTTTCCACAACAGTTTTCTAACCATCGTAGTATTTATGGGCGTGGAATCTATTTGCATTTCATGACGGTTTTTTAACTATCCTAAAATAGACAAAATTGGTGCCAAATGGGAAGTAGATAGTAACTTACCAAGATGGTTTTTTCAAAAAACAGTCATGGTAGGTTAACTTTCCACAACGGTTTTTTGAAAAAACGGTCGCGTAAAGTTAACCTACCACGATCGTTTTCTAAAATAACCATCGTGGTAGGTGACCATTTCATGATTGTTTTTTCAGAAAACGGTCACGGTAGGTGACCATGAAAAAAAAATTACATAATTCATGCGATTTCCCATGGGTGACAAATACATGTATTATCCATTGCACAGCCCAGATTAAAATAATAGTTAATCTTCAATTGATTTTGTATTACAATGTACAATAATTATTACAAAAATATACACTACATTACAAAACTTATGGACTATCTTCTAACTATATTGCATGATCCGTATTACAAAATTAGCCTACTATTGCCTTATTAAACTCATGTTAATATCGGTATAAAAATCTTAGTTTGAAGTAAGGATAGTGCATCGAAAGTCAAGGTTATTTCTCGCATAAAAGCTAAAACACAATAACCGCATTCAACATAGCCTTCTTGTAGCGGATATCGAACCGTATCAATCAATGTTTCGTAGGTGTGTCACTTTCATACTCCTTTTCCCACCAAAATCTTTCAGTCATTAAGTACCCTAACAATTTAACAAAGTTCAAAACAATTAAAACAAGAATAATGTAATGTCAAATCATGATTTCGAATGGGAAAATATACTTACAACTTAATTAGGTTGCAGAAATCATCACCCGGTTCGTTTCCTAAAGGATCAATAACTGCTAAGATCCAATGTTGGTTGCTGTTATATGGCATGAGACACAACTTTCCTTTTGGTATGTTTGTTAAGATCCGTAGAATATTGTTGGCTTTCTTTCTATGAAAGAATTTGTGATCTACCCCCTGTTAAACTAGTGAGACAAGGATTGGAGAAATAAACCCGAACTATTGATCAACACCTTCTCTTTCACAACATTCCGCTAAATAGCTGCAAAATAATTAGTCAAACTTGTTAGAAAAACAACATAAGATTAACAAGGAAAAATAAGTATTTTTTAAGGATATATCTATTACCTTATGTAAACCATTATACTATTTGCACTAATTTCTTGAAATGTTATGAAATGGTATACATTTTCAAACCCAATATATATAAGCATTCATTGCCACTGATGGACTATTGTGTCGGGCACACTATTTGCAATCCATAAAATATGGAACATTGTGCTTAGTATGCCTAATGCCTTAAGTCGTGGAGAGTTTCACTAAAGTTGAAAGGAGGTAGTTGTTGTTGCGTAGTTTGTTGTTATACCTCCAATTTTGACTGTAGTTTCTTTTTCCCCGCTCTCTTTTTGATGCATTGCTTCCCTCAACTTCTCGGTTGAGAACGTGACTAGGATTTTGACTTACCTAGCTTAGACTCGTTTCACTAACGATTAATTTTTTTGGCCAAGCAACAAACCAACCGACAGCTTCTTCAATAATTGTTGCTTCGTTGGTTGAAATAGATAGGAGTGCAAGTTTTAGTTTCTGGACGTTAATTGTCACTCGCACATTCTCCTCGTCTAAAGGAATCCTATGAATTATGTTAGTTGGAATACAATCCATGTACACCCTACCAATTGCAACAAGCATAACTCCACCATTAATTATATCATCAAGAAAGAGCTAGCATTTCTTACTTGCGTTCAGCGTGGATTGTGGATCCGACAGCCCAGGTTCTTTTTCATTTTGTGTGTAACTAGCTTCGAAGTAATGTGACTGCCTGACAAACTTAGATTGACCATGAGTTCGACCCGAATGTTCGTTATTGCCTAATGACTTAGTCAATATGTCATTAGTCCCCACAAATTCAAAACTTTTTTGTATTTGCTGTTCGCTGATATCCCCCTATAAGAATTAGAAAACATGTCATGAAACTGTAAATAAGGTTGTATAAATAAGAATATAATAGGTCATGGATTCTTATACTTACTATCATATCACCAACAATCCTAAATGATGGATACTTGTACTCTCCACTAGGTTTGACACGCATGTCCAGCCACAAACCATGTCGCGGTTGCCATTGTCCCATCATCTCAAACTATAGTTTATTAATTACCGTTAGTAAACATAAAGGTAAAAATAAAAAGTACAACATACTGTGAAAACACTAAACAGAGTAATTCACATACAAGTTTTTGATCAAGTTTCCTATATCCGTCTCGGCCTCCCATTGATCTGTATTTGCTTTTCTTTCTTATTTCACATCCTTGTTTTGATAGTTTTTTGAATTCCAGCGAATGTCAATACATAATGAATCTTTCCCAATCATCTTGACTTATGGAGGGGTAATTATTCACCACTTTGGGTGGCCGTTTCTGAACACTTTTTTCATCAATATGATCCTTGACAAAAGCATGGTAAAGATCATATCTAGAATTTTTTACTGACTTTGCACATAATTTTGTGCAAAAACGATTGTGGTATGTTGTGCATACCACGGTTGTTTTTTCCATAAATGGTCATGGTTTGCACAACATACCATGACTATTTTTGATAAAAATGGTCGTGATAAGCCATCATCTGAGACCGTTTTCCAAAACAACGTTCATGATATTTTCTAAAAAAAATTTTAAACATTAATGAATTTAACTAAAACTCGACAAGTGGCCAATCCTGTATGTCATGCATATAGCAGCCTATTATTAATTCTTGTTCTCAGTTTCATTCACACAAAATCATATATAAGTGATATAATGAGCATAATTAACGTAATTAATACAGATTATAAATTATAAATCGTAAAAAAAATCACGGTCAAGTTTTTGATTTTTATTTTTGGTTCCTTAACACGTCCACGCGATATGTGACGCCCCCTTTGCCACGTGGGGCAGTCACGCCTTACTTACTTACTTACTTACTTAAAAATTAGGGATATATTTTTTTTTCTTTTGAAACATACTTATAAAACATTTGTCTTTAGTAAGGCATCATTACTACTTAGATAAACGTTACTTAAGATCTTTGGTTCCAAAATACCATAAAGCATAATTTGTCTTTATCATACATGTTTATATACAAACTTCTTTACTTATCTAAAGATTTGCGGAAACCATGCGTAGTGGTATCCATACCGCCTTCGTCTGCCGCCACACCGCTCCAGCAATGCCCAGCATTAAGCTGTGGGTTTCTTACCTACAGTATGAAATATAACTTGATGAGCTTTCGCCCAGTAAGCACAAACATAATCTCACAAAACATTTAAACCATCATGAAAACATTCATCCTCATATGCATATGTGTGAACCATTTATGTTCCATTTATGCACTTCTTTTAACTTTCTTATCTTTCTTATGGGCCCCTTAGTGTACGTATCCTTAACATATAGCGCGCCTCTAGATACAGTTAGATGGGATTGCAAGTCCCTAACTGCTCTAGGAAAACATAAGTGATTACACCCTCTTACAACAACGAGAGGGCGAATCCATAACTTTAACATAAAATCCTCCACCTTGGGGGAGGTTAGTACGACACTTTACTTGTGATTTCTTACCATGTTATTTATCTTTAGTGAACATACCTTATGATGTCACTATATGATAACCTACTTTTCATCTCATTAATAACATGGCATGACATTCTTTTCATTCATGGCATTTGCAAACATTACATTTTTATAAACATGACATTTTGCAAATATAGCACTTTTATAATCTTTTGTAAAAATAGCACATTTTTATAAACATAGTATTTTACGAAAATAGCACATTTTATAAACATGGCATTTCGCAAAAATAGCACTTTTCATAAAACATGGCATTTCATAGATATAGCACACAACATAT
Source organism: Ficus microcarpa (assembly GCA_025413485.1). NCBI lineage: Eukaryota > Viridiplantae > Streptophyta > Magnoliopsida > Rosales > Moraceae > Ficus > Ficus microcarpa. The sequence continues at coordinate 24,937,093 of CM046384.1, forward strand.
TGCAGCATATTTGAAAACCACATACTTGAACATAATTTACTAGTTTTCATACTGCAGGTGAGGTTTGTACTTACCTCTAGTGCTGTATCCTTAGAATCGTGTTCCTTAAATCGTCGGCAACCGCAATTCACTTTCCTGATATACCAAAAATATAGGATCAGGATCCTTTCGTAAGGTGTTGGTGACCTACCAACACTCACATTTACTTTTGGTTATATGTCCCCTATTCATGATATCCATCTTGGCCATATTTATCCCCATTCTTTATTGAACTTGGATAAGTCCTTATGAGGTTACATTGGGTAACCTTTTTGGTTAGAGCCTTGTTCTCTTACTGGGCTTGCTCATACATCCTTGTTATTGGGTTATTTCCATTAACCCTTTAAGTCTTAGCCCAAATTTACATGTGGATATCCCTTAGGGTTATGTTGGGTAACCCTTAAGGTTATCCTTATCTAACCTTGAGTCAACCTTTTGTCAACCCTTGGTTATCCTTGGGTTTGTAACTCGGATACCATATCCGATTACCGTTCGTAATCGGCTTGTTTACCAATTTTACTTTAAAATTTCTCTTCCTTATTTTTGGAAAATCTTGTGTGATTAACTTCCAAAAATCCTTCATTTTGCTTGTAAAAATTCTAACCCTTTTAATTAGAAAATTCATTGGCTTAAATTTCATTATTTTCTTTAATTTGGAAATGTTTGGTTGAAACCCTCTTTTTCTTTTCTTTGTGGAAAAATGTGAGATTTCAAACCCGAGCCCTTAAAATTCATGGTTTTCGAAACAAATCATTTATAAAATCATTTGGGGTCGGAACCCACCTTTGGAACGATTTCCGAAGCTAAAATAACCATGTAAGAACACTTCATGATTTTTCTAGAAAAGATTTTTGTGAGACTCATTTGCTAGATTTTGGACTTTCTGCGTGTCTCTCACAAAACGCGCCCAGTTTAAAAATCGGCTTGGAATTTGAAAAACTTGTCTTCACGAAAGTTGTAGCTATTTAGAATGCTAAAACTTTTGTGTTTTGCACAAAATCTAGTTCAGCCTAGATCAGTACCAGTTTTTATTTGAAAACGGGTTAACTCTGAAAAACTGTGTGGAGAACGTCCCAGGATTCAGCCACGGGTTTCAGGTAAAACGAAGGCATTTGGAGCCTTATTTCGAGATTCCGTTCACGATGTCCTCTAGGAAAAGTTGTTCCGAATAACTTTCGTATTTTAACTTTTACCTCATTCGGCCTCTAAGGGCATGATATTTTCATTTTCCAGAAACTGCTCAGGTTCGAAACCGAACTGGCAGTTTTGAGTGTTGTTTTCGGTTTATGTCCTACTTCGCGGAACTAACTCGACCGATCACATCGGGAGCTTAGACAACATCAAGCAGCGCTCCTAACGTCCCATTACAACCCATAAATCCATCTCATTCTACTCATGCAACCCCAAATCCGAAAATTAAAAAGACTAGGGTTACATGGTTCTAACTCATGCATCATCACATACCATCAACACAAAATCCATCCCTAAGTCTAGCAAGCTCTCTTGGCTGCTAAGGGCAGATCTTCGGCCTAAACTTATGGGACATACAACCTATCTTCTAGCATGAAAAATCCATCATTTTCAAGCACAAATTTTAAAGCAATCAAGCATTAAAATCAGCCAACCAACCTAACCTTATCAAGCACGCACACACACCATAGATGAGGGCAGAAAATTAAATGGACTTATGTCCTTACAAACCATTCCAAATCATCATTAAAAACCTTAAATAAAGCTTAGATTTAAGGAGGTTTAAGAGATTTACCTCAACCCAAGTTAGGGTTTTCGAAATCCCAAAGTTTTCCTTCCTCCCTTAGCTTGCTCTTAGCCCATGGCTTCACCACACAATGGGATCCAAAAATTTTATTTTTGTTAGCTCTAAGGCTCTTCTAAAAACCGACCCTCAACATAAAGAAAAATCCAAGATTACAAGGAGAAAAATCAAGTTTTTCCTCACCTTTTCTCCTCTTGCTTGGTTCGGCCACTTGCTTGGAGAATCACCAAAAAATTTTTTCTCTCAAAACTCTTCCTTGCTTGGCTCACGGATTTGGTTCAAAAAAAATGAGATCCACAAGATTTTTTTGTTAGCTTTTTCTCACCTCAAAACCGAGCATTCTCAAAGGAGAAAACCAAGAATTTTTTCAAGATCCACATACCTCTTTTTCCTCTTGCTCTTGGTCGGCTAACACTTGGTAGGACTCCCAAAATTTTTTTCCAATCTTTCTCTCTTGCTCAAAACCGTGCACCCTTTGGAATGGAAACCCAAAACTTTTTGAATCTCTCTCTCTCTCTCTCTTCCTCTTGCTACCGAGTATCACAAGGAGGAATGAGAGTTTTTGGCTCTCTTTTTCCCACAAAAGGCACAAGGAAAGGGAGGACTTGTGATGTGACTTGGTGGTTGGTTTCTTGCCCTTGATTCAAGGCTTTGTGTCAAGTCTTTCTCTTCCTTGTTGGCTGCCGAATCCAAGGGGGATTAGGAGAGCATGGGCTACTGAAAAATGGAGAGAAATGAGGGACATGTGGCAGCCCTTTGTTGGCTCTAGAAAGCTTCTAGAAAAATCTAATACTTAACCCACCTTTTGGGTCCTTATTTTATGGCTTTATGCCATACCTTCTTGTCCCTTTTGATTTTCTTTTCTTTCTTTCTTTCATGGGGCAGCCGAATATGGGGAGAGGGAGGACAAGCTCAATCTTTGGTTAGTGGAGAATGAGGTCACAAGCATGGGCATGTGTCCTTGACTTGGTTGGGTTCTTGGTTGGCTTTCAAGTCTTTATTGGTTTCCAACTAACCAATTTCTTTTTCTTTCTTTTCTTCTAGTTGCCGAATTTTTAAGGGGATGGGGGAGTCCACATGTGTAGCCTTGGGTTGGTGGAGGGTGATGTCAAGAGGTTGATGTCACCTTCCACTAGCTCTCTTAATGCCTTGTTTGGCCATTTCGTTCTTTCGCGGTTCCTTTTGCGCTCTACAGTTATTTCCAATACTGTGATGAGCATTCTTATTTTATATTTTGATCCAAAACTTCTTCCATGTAAATTTTGGACCGAAACTCTCTTTCTCCAATTTTTCGGAGACCCTTTTGCCCTTAATTCTTTTTCGGTGTGCTTGATTTTTCTAGGGTGGATTTATGGCTTATAAAACTTCATTTTCGGAGATTCTTTTCATATTTCTTCATCATACTTGTAAAGTCGACGTTGTGACCCGTCCCGGTCAAACTTTGACTTTTTGGTCAACCCTTTGACTTTTTGGTCAACCCTTTGACTTTTGGTCAAACCTTTGACTTTTGTCAAATTTCATCCTTTTTCATTCTTTTTCCTTTAAAAACTTCATTCTTGGCTCGTAAAACATTAATTGAGTCTCAAAATCATTAAATGAGGACTCGAACATCGCTTGAATAAAATTATGAATTTTTCATTATTATTCATAATTTTTCATATAACACATCATAATTACATAAATTAGACTCTAATTCCTTATAAACAAGGAGATTACAAGTCTACAAAATTTCGGGTCTTACACGATATCTAAATGAAGCAAGTATGAAACATCATTATCAAAATCAACAATCTCTTCCATCGGTGACAATCCTTTTGTGAAAGATGGAACGTCGTTGCAATTTTCAACATCTTCTTAGCCATCACGAATTATTCTTAATTTCATCGGCACAATTAAGGATAACTCTAAATTGTTGAGATCCATTATATAAAATACTTGGACCGCTTGTGATGTCATAATGAAAAGATCATTTTTTTTATCTCGATCGCCTAAAGTCTACCACTGTCACACCATCACTATCAATCTTAACAAAATTATTGTCAGCCCACTTGCATTTAAAGAGTGCTATCCAAAAGCTGCAATAATCAAGTTCTCAAATATCTTCAATAAACCCATAGTAGTTCATGGTACACCAGATTCTTGTCATTTGTGGAGGAAATATGCATAGGCTCGGCATAAAGAGTGCTATCCAAAAACCGCAATAATCAAGTTCTCAAATATCTTCAATAAACCCAAAGTAGTTCATGGTACACCAGATTCTTGTCATTTACGGAGGAAATATGGATAAGCTCGGCATAAAGGGTCACACCAATATTTTGTATGGGATGCTTCTCATCTCTTTTACAAGTGTAGAAGGAGTAGCCATTGATAAAGTACAATGTATATCTTCTGACTATCGATGACGGTCATCTTGCTAGCTTCAATAAGTCTTGCAAAATGTCAACCTCATATGCACATGTATTCTTATCCACTCCCGAAATGTCCGGTTGTGCTCATCTTGAAACCATTTCTCACTTCTTCCTTTTCTTGGATTCATAGCTCTTAATTCTTTCATGTGAACCTCGACGAAAGGCTCCATTTCCTTGGCGTCTTGCAAAAGATAAAGACAAGCTTTTTTTCATTCATCCTGATTTACCGATGACGGAACATCCACGGATAGTCCTTTCAACGTAAATAGCACACTCTTTAGCAACCTTATTGGTTTTGCATTAGAAAAATACTTTAAGCAAAATTCAACCGATTCCTCTGCTATGTAGTTTTCCACTATACATTCCTCCGGCCTATTTCGGTTTTTCACATAACCCGTCAAAACCTTTATGTACCTTTCAAACGGATACATCCACCTCAAATACACCGGTCCATATAGCTTAACTTCCCGAACAAAAGTGCATCATTAGATAGATCATTATATCAAAAAAGGATAGTGGGAAATACTTATCAAGCATGTATAATGTCATCACCAATTTCAATTGTGGTGAATCTAGCATAAGTGGATCAATTACCTTGGAGCACATTAAATTGAAAAATGAGCATAACTTGATAATTGAATATCTCACATCTTTAGTTAAAATTCCTCGCAATGCAAGAGGTAATTGTTGCATCAAGATATGACAAGTATGTATTTTTATTCCAACGAGCTTTAAATCTTTCATTGACACCAACTTTTTAAAGTTCGAACAATACCTACTTAGCACTTTCATAGAAGCAAGCCATTCACAAAGCTTTCTCTTTTCTTGTCTCGATAATATGTGCTTTGCCGGAGGTAAGTAAGTGCCATTCGATCTTTTCTCAAGAAGCAAGTTACGTCTAATCTTCGTCTCTTTAAGATCCAACCGTGCCTTTACACCATCTTTAGTTTTATTCGGAATTTCCAGCAATGTGCCCACTATCGATTCACAAACGTTTTTCTCAATATGCATACATTTAAGCAATGACGAACGTAAAGTGACTTTCAATATGGAAGTTCATAAAAGATTGACTTCTTCTTCTAAGGTCTATTAACCATTGGATCCTTCTGTTTTCTCTTTCCCAAAACTATTTTCACATCTTTAATCATCTCAAATACATCTTCGCCAGTCAAAATCCTAGGAGCGGTTCTTTCTTCGGTATTACCATCAAAAGCCTTCTTTTACTTGCGGTATCGATGATTTTTTAGCAAGAATCTCCTGTGACCAAGGTAAATGGTTTTTTTTTTTTTTTTACTGTTTTTCAACTAGATGGATGATGTTTTCTTTATACAAACTGGATAACCTATAGAACTCTTCACTGAATAACCAGATAGGTTGCCAAGTGTGGGAGAGTCATTAAGTGACCAAATCAACATTGCACGAAGATTGAACATGTATTTACGATACAAATCTCTAACTTCTAAACCATTTTCCCACAAGCTTTTTAGGTCATTGACTAATGGTGTTAAGTATGCGTCAATGTCATTCCCTAGTTATTGAGAACCTGAGATCAATAAAGTCAGCATCAAGAACTTCTGCTTCATGCACAATTCTGGAGGTAGATTGTAATTGACAAGTATGACCAGGTACTATGCCTACTACTCATATTACTATGTGGGTTCATTCCGTCTGTCGACAAACTGAGATGTCAATTTCTTGGTTCTGCACTAAAATCTGGATGATTGTCATCAAAGGTCTTCCATTATAGTGCAATGGCTGGATGCTTAAGCTTGCCATCATTAACACATTTATCATAATGCCAAGTCAAATTCTTAGCATGCTCAGTATTGTGGAATAAATGACGCAAACGTGGAGCTGGTGGAGTGTTCCATAACACCTTCATCGGCACCTCTTTACTACCATTCGATGGCATCTTGCCCTTCTTCCATCTTGACTCGTTATAAACCGGGCATTCATCTAAATCTTTATATTCTTTCCGGTAAATGACACAATCATTTGGACAAGCATGTATCTTTTCATATTCTATTCCCAAAGTGCTCAACGTCTTCTTCGCTTCATACATACTAGGAGGCACTTTGTTATCATTCGGTAGAACATCTTTTAGAAATTCTAAAATAGTTGTGAAACTAGAATTCGTCTACCTTCCTGACGCTTTCATGTTCCATGATTTAACTAATGGCCCTAATTTTGCATATTTTGTACATCTGATATACAAAGGCGTCTCGGCATCATTAATTATTACCTCAAATAACTCGGATGGTATATAAAGTGTTCTTCTAAATCATTTATCATATCAAACATATTATCACCAACATCTTCCTCAACAATAGGCTCTTTACTTTACTCGTCGATGTATATGTAATATAGGAAAAATCTTCACAATGTAAATATCATGTTTGATAAGAACAAATAATCTTATATGTGTGCAAATACCCTCTAACATCATCAATGGAATGAGATATATGATTTCCATAAATTTCACACGGACATAGAACCTTATCACCTTGTATGTGAGCTTTGGCAAATGACAAAAATTCTTCAACACCATCTTCATATGTTTTAGACAATCTATTAAACCACATCTATTTCCTGTCTATGATTTGCAACTTCTAAATCAAAATATCAAAGTTTTAGAAGTCAAAGTACTAAATTTTAAAATACATATCAAATTAATTTAACACACATTAATTGCACAATTCACTCAAAAATCACCAAAACAAAACTAAATTTACAAAAATTAAAATCATAATTAAATCTAAATACCAAGGGAAAAAAATTTCGTGATCATTTAAATTAACACCTATAGCACAATTAACTCAAAGCAATCTCAAAATATACAAAACCTAAAATCACAAATCTAAATAAAGAGAAAAACAACAAAAAGAAGTTAGTGATCACTTACAAGAGAGATTAATCGAATGGTAGATGGTGGTAGTGACGTCCCACTATGGTGTAGTGACTATTTTCAGAGCGTTCTGATCTTATTTTGATAATTGCAGCTGGGATATTGACATGGAAAAATGAGAGCATGATTCGGTTTTGTCTGAATTTGTCACGGATTTTCCACGATCATTTTTGGAAGCCTTGTTCCGTGCTGTGTTTTTGGCTTACTTTCCACAACTGTTTTTTAAAAACGGACGTGGAAGTTCCGTCGTGATATTCGCATTTTGTAGTAGTGTATTAACTTCTTAAAAAAAAAATATATATATATATATATGTATATATATGCATTCTTGGACTTCTATTTTTCTTTAGCATTTTTAAAAATTAAACCCATTTCAATCTCTAACGTCTCTACATCAATATGTCCAACATTCTTAAAACATAGAAAGGTTTATTACTTATTTATTTGTTTTTCTCGAATAAAACGTAGAAAACAGTCATGTTCTCCATGGACTCTTTTCACCACGGACATAAATTTTTTTCACTTCTACTCGTGCCTATCAAAGGGCTTAAGCAAACCACACGTAACAGCCATGGCCAGCCACCCTCCAACCACCACTCTCGCGGCCGACACCTTCACTGGTGAGCCACCGAGGCGTGCTCCTACTCCGCCGAACACCGCCAAAGCCACCGTCGCCACCACCACGATCATTCCAAACCTAACAGCATTCTCAACAACCAACACGCTCAACGCCAAAGGAACAACCGCTCCGCACAAAAACGCCGAACCAGACGCCGCCGCCGCCTTGTGCGGACTAGGCAACACCTTCATCAAGCCTTGCTGATATTCCACCATCACTCTCATGACCGGCGATCTTCCCGGAGTACTTGCTATAGAATATTCCTCATCATGATGAAGCTTCGGCTGCTCATGATGATCATAAAGCTTTTTCTCGATGTCTCGCTGAGTGGAGACCGATACAAACTCGCCGACCGCCATGCTGAAAGCTCCGGCGAAAGCTCCAGCAAGTCCGGAGAGGATTATCGAACGGCGGTCATGCTCCGCCGCTGCGCTGACGCCGAGAATCAGAGAGGATGTGGAGAGCAGTCCGTCGTTGGCTCCGAGGATGGCGGCTCGGAGCCACTGAGCTCGTTCCACTGCAGCTTGCTCGGCAGTTTTCTCCGTTTGATTATCATTTGTGTGAGAACTAGCCATGGAATTTGAGAGAAATTGTGTTTTTGGAGTGTGGCTTTTGAGAGAAATACACGTGCAAAGAGGAGTTTTATATATATTGAGATTCAGATGATGTGAACATAATCTAGCTAGCTAGTATAATACTTTAGAAATTTATGAAAATTAATTTTTGCATAGTTGGTACCGTGATATGACAAATTGGAGACCCATAATAACGTAGAGATCTAAGATCCTTGTCAATTGTTTGTACACACGCTTAAGAAATTATTAAAAATAAGAAGAATATACTACGCTTCCGTTTGAAATTGAGATGAAAATTTTAAGTTAAAATTGATTGACATTTTAAAAATTAGTTATAATTTTCGTTGGCTTTTTAAAAAAAGTAAAAAATAAAATAAAAAACTTAAGTTTTAACCTAAGAACCAAATGATAGTTGTTGTACTTTTTCGAGGAATGTGAATTAAATCAAAAATTAAATTAAAAATACAACATTAAAATATTTTACCATCGCCTATGTAGCTTTAGTTTTTTTTTTTAATCTCTAAATGAACTAAACTCGTAATATAGTTTTATTTATAGAGTTCAAAAAATATTTAATAGTATGGTTTGTTTGGGGTACCATCTGGAGATGGCATTTCGCCATCTGAATTTTAAATTTTTAACTCTAAATCAAACTTTCCCTCTCTTCCATTTTCAAAAAATTCAAATTTTAAAAGTCAATAATTTTTTCATTTCAAATCAGAAAGAGATGATTTTTATATCAAGATACTCATAACAACGATACAAATAAGAGAAGATCCATTTTGCATATTTTTTTCCGAACACATTTTCAAATTTTTGCACTATTTTCTATATCAGATAACTTTTTCAAAAGTTTTTATCCCAAACACACATTTCTAACTCAACTACCAAAATATCACCTCCAGATGTAACTTCAAATGATAAATTATAATTGTGATTATTTAAAATTAAAAAAGAAAATCTGCATGAAAGTTTTTTACAAAATTTATGTAAATTCAATAACTTCAAAAATTTTAAAGGGACAAATAAGAGATAAAGTTGTAAATTATTTTAGGACAAATTTCATTTTTGCTCCATGAAATTTGGTGCTCTTGTAACTTTACCCTCCTGAAATAGAAAATATTATCATAATTACCCCTTCCATCAGTTAAATGGATGGAATTATTGACATAACAACAACTAAAGTGTTATTTAATAAGGACAATCTTTATTTTTGCCCCCTAAACTTTAATACTCTTGTTACTTTTCCACCTGAACTTTAACCGTTAGTAAAAACACACATTTTTTCATATTTGGGCCAAATAAAACTTGAAAAACTTTTATTTTTGGCCCTTTACTTTAGTTCATTTGAAACTTAACTCCCAATTATTGAAAAATTAGTGCTTACACCTCTGCAATTGTAAACTGTTATAAAAAAAAAAAAATACTCATTTTCTGTGATATTTAGTCCACTTAAGACTAATGTGACACTAGTTTAAATAATTAAAAATTACTTTGAACTAAAATTTTTATTAATACAAACATATTTATAGGGAAAAAAAATAAAGTTTTGGAACCAAAATATTTATAGGGGAAAAATAAAGTTTTTTCAAATCTCATGTGGCCAACATCTGAAACAAGGGATATTTTGCAAAGTTACAAGAGTATTAAAGTTTAAGGAGAAAAATAAAATTTGTCCTTATTAAATTACTCTTTAGTTGCTGCTATGTTAGCTATTCCATCTATTTAACGGACGGAAGGGATAAATATGATAACATTTCATAATTTAGGGAGCATTTGTACAAGTTTTCAAAGTTCAAGGACAAAGTTACAAGAGTATCAAAATTCATGGAGTAAAAATTAAATTTTTCTTCTATATATATATTTTTTTTGAACTTGAATTTGTCCAATATTTTATCATATTTAAAAAATATTAAGTTTAATTGATAAAAAAATAAATTTTAAAAATTCAGAGGGGCATATAGCCTACTGGGCTCTCCGCCACTATGATACAACCTGCCACTGTCTTATGTATCACACTTTAGATAGTAAAAATTAAACTACAGTGACAAGCTGATAATGATGTCTCACCTAGTATTTTTTTCGAGAAAAAATTTTTACTTACACCACATGTTCGTACTAAGCACAGCAACTAATAGAATATTGCCTCTATTTATAGGCCTCATGTCGAGAAATTCACTTTTTATTAGCAAATGGTATATGCCACCCCAAGTGCCACCTCTAGGATTGTTCATACAAGTTTAATTCTGGTGTTAATTATGACATGGCAATATATGATTGGCCTTATAAAGCCATTTTGTTTTTATTTATTTATTTTGCTAAGAAGCCGTAAAGTCATTTTTTTTATCGTGGTAACTGCTAGAGTAGCTAGTTCTACATGTCTTAGTGACACATTGTCCTATGAACTTTGTTTTTTCTTTTGTCTTGCCTAGTTAATTCCATTGAATATTGTCGCATATATTTTACGAAAAATGTTTGGAATCTGCTTGACAACATTCAAAAAAGAATGGGAATTATGGGAGTTTTGTTCGATTCATTTTTGTCTTGTTCTCTCTGTGTATATTATAGCAGTGTGCCTTGATTCTAACAATGTCAGATTCTTCCCTAGGATTTTAAAATTTAGTAAAGGAATACTGTATGTGAAAGCGGAATTTACAATGCATATGTTTTTTCGCTGGACTTTTTTTTTTTTTTTTTTTTTTCCATAACTTAATGCGGGCGATACGAATCCTTCATCTTATAATTAAATTTGATATAAAATTACCGTTAAATTATATATTTAATCATTATATAACTGATTTTAAGTAATCAATGGGTGACAAAATTTAGTTGCGGAACTTTTTTTGAGACTATACATTTATGTTTTTTGTGACTAAATGTAGCACTCTTTTTTTTTTTTTTTTGAGTTTTTTTCATTGGATTTTACTGAAAATGATTTTTTCAAGAGGCCTACATTCTCAAGAGTAGGTCAATTTTGTACTAGCGTTCGTAGCAAGGTTGGTCGTCATCATCGTATTGACTTTTCAGATTTGGGGCTTATACTTTTTTTTTTTTTTTTTTTTTTCAGAGTTTGCTTTTCTGTTGATGGTTTGTTTTGTGGTTCTGTTGCTTGTTTTGGATTTTGATCACTTGAGAGTCGTTTGCAAGAACTTTTGTAATCTTTTAATTTTTTTTTAAATCTAATCATATTTGAATAGGGGGTTTTAAGTAATCTTTAGAGGACTTTGCAAAGGTTGTTTTGCTAAGCCTCTTGAGATTCTTTTTACTTTTGAACCTGAGCTTATAGGGGTTATCATTGCCGTTGATTATGTGAATAGTTTTAAGGAAAAATTACATCCCCGTCCCGAATTTCGGGCTTTATCACAAATGCCCCTGAACTTTAATGTGTAACATTTTTTCTCTCTGAATTTTAGGAAAGTTTGCAAATTTCCCCCTCATTTAAATTTTTGACTAAAAAGTGTACGTAACACTTGTTGGAAGCATAAGTTGCGGATATTAAGTGAGAAATGCTTATAATTGAGTAAAAAGAGTAAATATTGAGGGTTGATTGTTATTTTTTCTCACAATTCTCTCTTATAGATAATTTTGTAATTTTACACTTAATAAGAGTAATGGGTGTCTGGACTACTGTCAATGTTTGTCATTTCATAATTTTATACTTAATACCCCAACTCATGCTTTCCAACGAGTGTGATGTGGATTTTTTCAGTAAAAATTAAATTAAGAGGGAAAATTTGTGTACTTTCTAACGTTCAGGGGAAAAAATTTAACAAATTGAAGTTTTGGGGAGGGCGGGGGGGACGATGATTTGGTTTGAGTGTGATTCTACGTATGTGGTGGAATTCCTTTAAGCTAGAAGAATTCATGTTCTATTGATGTTCTTGGCAAGATGGAGCAAAACTGTCAATTATCTCAACAAAATCACCTACAAAGCGTCAAACAAATATAAAGAAGGGAATCAAGGTTGCAGACAAACTGGCGTCATTTATAGTACACGCTGATGATGATACTTGCTGGTATAATACTCACAGAAATTTGTTCTTCTTTGGTCAAAAGGGATTCGGCCGGCTCACGTGCTATAGATTTTGTAATTAGCCAACTTTAATAATAAATATGTCTTCTTTTTCCCTCTAGTTGTTTTCCCACTGGGTTTTGACATGAGAGTTTTTAATAATGCATATTTGAAGGCTACTTTTAAAGAAAGAGTTTGAGCTCGATCATGTTTGATTAGACATTTAGCCTTGTTCTTTTTCCTTATTATTACACTTTTTTGTAATTTTCTTCTTCTTCTTCTTCTTTTTCTTTTTTTTTTTTTTTTGATATTTAGTGAGATAGAAAAGTGAAGAGGATGCCAACCTAGTCAAGATGTCTTGATGTACCTGCTAATTTCTGTCACCATAGTTTATTCAAAAAAAGTTTGGGATTTGATAAAGCATTATCTAGCCAGTGGATGACAACTTAGTTGGAATATACTAGTTATCTTTGACATCCGTTATTCTCTTTTCGTTCATTGAAAAATAAAAATAATCACTAAATGTTAGTTTTACGGGAGTGACAAAAAAATTTTTTATTTTTTATGCTAGATAATTATTAATTTTGGAATTATTTTGAATTAAGTGAAATTTCTGTGATGTACGTTATATAGGGGACTAATTCCAAAGGATAGTTATCTTGGGTTGGTCTTTTTCTAAAAGGGATGGAGAGAGAAAATTCTCATGGTATCCGGTTTAACTGAAACAATTCCACCGCCACTTCAATTAATGGGACCTGGGGTCCTTATTCTTGTTTTAAACTACTAAAAGCAATTGAGAAAAATTAGTAAGCTCTCATTTTTAGACATCAAAAAATTTTGATCCTCTTATGAGTGGTAGGAGTTCCATTCTGTAGTCATTCTAATATAATTATTTTAAATTTTTAAGAACCACCAACCAAAGCTTCAACAATAAATTTATGTAACAATCTTATTACAATTTTAAAATTTGAGAAGAATGGATAGTACAAATCAAAATTTGGAGACACATCATTACAAAGCCCAAAACACGGAGGGAATGTTTGAACATTACCAAAGTTCATATGTACATGTGTACCACAACTACCGCATAGTTGCAAACTTGAATACTTGCTATGGCTAGTCAATTTTTCTACGAGAGTTTCTCTTCACGATTTACAAAGATGCAAGTGGAATTTTACCTATTGTTTTAGATAAACCAGTTTCATTACAACTTTTACAACTGTTGTTGAAATATAAAATTATTGTTGACCCATCTTCTAATGACTTAACTTTTGGGAGAATTAATAAACTAACATGATATCAGAGCAGGAGGTCTTGAGTTCGAACCTCTGTAATTATACTATTTAACCCTCTTTATTATCCTTGCAGGTTAGACCTTTAATATGTTTCGGGCTTCCTATAATTTGTGTTAGACTTTCAAATTAATATTTGTCCACACGTTTGCCCATTGTCTAGCCTGCACGTGAAGGGGAATATTAAAATATAAAACTATTGTTGGCTTACCTCCTAATAGCTTAAGCTTTTGGGAGAATTGGTAAACTAACAACTGTCTAGGGAACTCTAAATTAATATTCACTTAGAATAACCAGTTTTTGTTGGGAGAAGGGTACGATAGGCAATGCTCTAAATCTGAAATTAAATAATATCAATGTTGTATCAATGGGTGACGGTTCGATGATACAAGAGGGAAGTTCTGTGAAACAACAGGACGAATTGCTTAGATCCCGGTAAGTGAGGCTTTTTTGGATCGTGTTATAAATGTCCCGGCTATACTTATTGATGGTCGAGGTGAAATTTTAGTTTCTGAATCTCCTTTTCAAGGCACAAGAGAAGCTATCGAATGATATAATACCCATTAATGCTTAGCACGAATCGCCTTGAAAAGTAAACAATGCATCGGCATGGACTTCAGAGCTTCCAGGACTGGAGATAAATTACACGAACTAATAAACTCACAGCCCAGTGATACAACATCAATCAAGCATTTATAGAAAATGAATTGAGGGTAAGATAATTTCTATACTCCGATAGCCAAAGAAACCACAAGATCTTATATGGAGGATCACTTCAATTTCAATCACTACAAAATTTCTTCTGATACATAATTAGACTAAGTTCGAGAGGAACCTTAATTTGCAGTTTTCTTCTTCTTGGATTTCCCTTGATGTGACTGCTCATGGGACCCCGAAGAAGTGACGGCACTATGGCCTCGTCCTGAGTTTTGAGTAGAGTGGTCGTTCGATCTACTAGGTTCTTCAGGCACAAACCTTTGGCTTGGAGCTTCTGATGGCTCTCCAACATCTGATAAAGAACTCTTACGCCTGCTACTATGCGAGGAAGCTGCACGTCCACCGGCAGAGCGTGAGTTTCTTTGCCAAGAACTTTGCGCAGGAGATCCATGTTGACGGGAAGACTTGGTCATCATAGTGCTAGAAGACTTCTGATACATTAGTTTCAGATTGCTGGAATTAAGTTGTTCCAGTTCGTGAGGCTCTGAGTAATGTACAAGGGAAACGCGTCGTGAAATCTTCCCAGCTGCCAGATTTCAGATGTATCAAATTATCAATGTCACAATAAGACTTTCTTTGCCAAGCAAAGATAATGATGTAGGACTAAGATAACAGGGATAAAACAGAGATAAAAGAATAGTACTGAGAAGAGAAATAGAACCCCTAGAAAGAGAAGAACAGAAGCACGAGAGAAAAATAGAGGATTCTAGAGATAACATGAGCTCAAGAGGAGTAAAACCAATAATCTCACTCTGTATTCGTTAACCATTATCTGAATTAAAATTGCAAACTACTATATCTACCAGAAAACTAAATAACAAAATAGGGAACTAAACCAAAACAAAATAAATGGGAAACTGCCCTAGTAGCATAAATTATAAATCTCCAATCTCGAATAAATAATAAGTAAAGTATTTAAAATTAATTATTTTATGATCTGCATAATGTAACAGGAACATCCATAATGAAAGCAATAATGCTATTGGCACAAAAATACACATCAGGGTTTAAAAGCCCCTGAACTCATGAAGTCTAGTAATAGTGGCTCCATAGGAGAGAATGGTAAGAGAGGAAATGAAGAGATATATACTTCCCACAAGGCTGCGAGACACCCGAGATGATGGTTGGTCACACTCACACATGAGAACTCTAGGCATGTCAAAATTCCCAAAGCAGCATACATTATTTTCGCCTTTGGTTTTGACTTTTAGGAATAGAAAGGGCTACTTGAAATAGTATTGCAGATTACATATCAAGCATTAACGAGCATACCAATTTTTGTGCCTGATGCAGAAGATACAAACACAGTTGCATTTGGTTCTTGAGCTGCAAAACTAACCACATCATATTCTTTGCCTGAAAAGAAAAATAAATAAATAAGAAACCAGTTACTTAACCTCAGCTCACAGTTATGCTGAAGCAATCATAAAGTTCTTAAACAGCTTCTTTTGTACTGGACAGAGATAGTATTAGAGCGTGTCCCTGATGTGTTATATAGCAGAATAAGCGCAATTACCAGATGAACCCTTAAAGTTGCCTATGTCCCCGTCATGATGAAGCTTGAGCGTAATTTCCTGACCGTCAAAATCAGGATTCTGCAAAACCAGAGATAGCAATTCATCAACTAAATACTAAATAAGTAGCAAAGCTCACATTAACCGAGAACAATCCAATCCTTTATAGTGACATATTTTCTTTCAAGCTTCAACCATGAACACTAGATTACATTTACAATAAACCTCAAAACCAGAAAGCTAATTCAAGATTCTAGTTATGGTCTCTTTGCAAACAGGAGGAAAGGGGAAAAAAAAAATTTCTCTTCATGAAATGAGCAGGCTAAGTTAACAACTACGAAAATAGCTGACAACGAGCTGCCAAACCTTCCCGACCCATCAATGTGAGCTGTTGGGGAAGATGAAGATCATCCCGTTACCCTATAATAACTTTATGACGAGAGTCCTTCCACCTGGCAAATAGTTCTTAAACCCAACATCTTTGTAGGTTCTACAGATTATTTCAGAACATCCACTAGGTGGGTTTTCTCTAATTTGTAATTATGAACTGTAAAATTCCTCTAATAAACAAAATCAAGACCATAATAGACAGTTAAAAATAAAACGCCACAAGCAAAAAGAGAAGTATTATTTCTTACTTGATTCTTAGGCCATTGAATGAGCCAAAGCTCTGTAGAATCATTCAAGCTAAGATCCAGAAGTGGTCCTTGGCATCTTCGTGAAACTCTGTAGGAGGCATGTAAGGTTCTTCTATACCAGCAGCCATTCTTTCGCTCAACTCTAGTTGACAATCGTCAGGCTGGACAAGCAAACAACCCCGTTTAGACATTTCATCAAACACCTTCCTTGCAAAAGTGAAATTTCTCAACTTTTCCCCGTATTATATGAAAAAAACAACCAAGAGAAACAATTATGAACCAGGAAAAAAAAAATCAGAGAAATAAGTATGAGAGGAATCACAGGTACTATTCAGATTCATATCTCCAAAAATATAATTTGATTTACCAAAATTAGAGGGGAAAAAACTCTGCAAAGCATATATATATGTATACATATATACACGTCTATGTATGAGAAAAGAAAACTAAAAACTTACCAGGTGGTGAGGATCAAAGGAGGAAGGAAGCTGAAACAACGAAGAGAGACAGATGGAGAGAGAGAGGGGAGGCTTAGGGGTTTTACTGGTTTGAGGAATCGGGAATTTAGTTTTAGGTCCTTAATCTTTTGTTAAATTCGCTTTTCTTTCTTGAACTTTTTTTTTTCTCAGTTAAACTCGTGTACTTAAAAAATATTTGACACTATACATAAGGTTTTGTTTTATTGTTATTTGAACCCCTTTTATGGTATTTCCTTTGCTCAGGGGGAATTTGTTAGATGCCATGCATTTGACGCCTCTCTAGAGGCAATACTTTTTTGTTTGAATTTTAGAGGCAAGATTTTTTCTTTTTTCTTTTTACTTTTTTTAACAAAATTTAGATGCTTATAAAGGTATAATAATATTAATAACAACAACAATAATAATATGATAACATTGAGTCATTGACGATCCTTGTGTTTTGCCACTCTTTTAATTTTTTTTTTTTTAAATTACATTGAAAGCCCTTGCATTTTGTCACTGTATAATTGAGGGATGCCCCAACACCAAAATAATTTCTGTAATAATCTTAGTCTCAGAAGACCAAAAATAAAAAATACAACAATTTTTTAATCACACTTGAATTTTTTTTTTTTTTTTTTGGAATTTCGTAAGAGAGTTTGTTTATTTTTTAACTTGGTTGAAAAGAATTTCATCTAAAATATTTTTTGAAGTTTTGCAAGAAATTTTGGACCTTTTTTTTTTTTTTTCCTTTTAGTTTCTTAAGGTAGTTTTCAGGTTTTTTTTTTTTCCTCGTTTTGTGCTTCTTGTTCTCATCATCATCATCATCATTATTATTTGCTTTTCTGTTTTTTTTTTTTTTAGTCATTCTTACTAGGGGTGTGCACAATCCAATCCGGTCTCAAACCGTTAGGTTTGTCAAATCAGACAATTTTAAACGATCTAGAAATATATAAACTAGACCATACCATTTTATATGTATAGATCGGAATGTTTTAAAATGGTTTAGTCCGATTTAATCCCTGGTTTACTTCTTTCTTTTGGTCCAATTTTGTCCCAATAGATTTTTTAGACAGTTTTTTTTAAAATCAAAGTAAAATACTATTATTAATAAAAGTTTGTTATTCGATTCCAATAATAAACATAGATATAAACATAAAAGTTATCCAATTAAATATAAAGACATCTAAGTTCAAAATCAAAACAAATATAAATACATTCAAACCATAAAACTCTTAATGCAAACAATCATAAACGCAACCAAACTACAAATTCTAAAATCCAAAGTCCAAACAAATATAAACACATCCAAAGTAAAAAGTCAAAAAAAAAAAAAAAAAAAAAAAAAGACATTCAACAACAAAGTATATATTTATAGAAAAAATAAAAATAAAATATTAAATATACATGAAAAACGATCTAGTCTAATATAAACTGTTCTAAAATATTGTCTATTAGATGAGATCTTTTAGAAAATGGTCTAATACGGTTTTTAAATGGTTTTAATGTGAAACCGAACCAATGATTTAAAAATTACTGGATTAATTTGGCTTGATAGTTTATGATTTTCTTGCATAGCCCTATTCCTTATATTTTCCGACTAGTTATGGAAAAAGAAAAAAAAAGAAAAAGAAAAAAAAAAACCCGACACAATTACACAATCACGACAGGCAGCGGAAGCTAGAGGGCAGAAAGAATAAAACCAAACTAAAATTACCGGGAGAGGTTGTGGTAGAGCATCTCCCAGAAACACTATCGGTAGAGTCTTTTTTTAAACCATCAAGATTTAATCAAACGGTTAACATATCAAGGGTGTACTATATTTATCATATACCTTACATCATATAACAATTTCCATATAAAATCTTCTTAATCGCCGGCGACCCACCCCCGGCCACACCCACCGTCGGCCCCAGCTCCGGCTCCCCCTCCCCCGCCGGCAGCCCCTCTCTCTCTTCCCTCTCTTCTCTTTCTTCTCTCTTCTCCTTCTCTCTCTCTTCCGCCAGCGCCGCACCCCAGTCCCCCTCCCCGGCCTCCCCCCTCCCCCGTCCTCCACCACGACCCAGCCACGGCCGCCCCCTCCTCTCTTCCCTTCTCCTTCCCCTTTCTCTCTCTTCCCTCTCTCCTTCCCCCCCGGCGCCCCCCACCCCAATCCACCCCTCCCCCGACCCCCCCACCCCAGTCCCCAGCCACCCCCCTCTCTCTCTTCCCTTTCTCTCTCTTCCCTTCTCTCTTCTCCTCTCTCTCTCTCTCCCCCGGCGCCCCCCACCCCAGTCCCCCCCCCGGCCGCCCCCACCCACGTCTCCCACCGCCGGCCCTAGCCACGCCGCCCCTCTCTTCCCTTTCTCTCTCTTCTCTTCTCTCTCTTCTCTCTCTCTCTTCCCCCGCCGGCACCCCCCACCCCAGTCCCCCCCCCCGGCCCCCCCACCCCCCCGTCCCCCACCGCCGGCCCCAGCCCCGGCCGCCCCTCCCCACCGGCACCCTCTCTCTCTCCCTCTCCCCTTTCTCTCTCTTCTTCGTCCTTTTCTTTTTTTCCTCTTGCTTTATTATAATGTGGGTATGCACACGGATCATCACGTGCACCCTCAGATCTGGACCACCAGATTCCGTATCAATGGTTTAAAAGAGGACTCTATGGGTAGAGACTCTCAATGGATCTCTACATAACCCCCTC